>JASUDE010000134.1:9158-110789 GCA_034509685.1 Colletotrichum cereale
GCATCAAGGGAACTCTCTCACCTTTTATCCATACGCCGTTAATACCACAAACCTGTGTTTTCTTGCTGTGGCTATTTTTGTTGTATAACTGTGTTCTGTGCAACCTTACGAACGACCGGCTTGGCTACGAATCTCCAGTCCCTCACTCTTGGGTCGTTGAACCGTTACCTCGAGGACATCGGAGACAAAGTCCCACCAGCAAGCCCGCTGACTCCTTTCCGAGGTGTCCTACTCTCTCTTTCTCTCTTCCAACATGGAAGCCTACGTCAAGTCCCGGGACGCCCGGCCCCAGCTTCTCCAGAGCCTCCTGGCCGCCCTCCCGCCGCTGGACCCCTCCCTCGAGGAGTTCCGCGACGTTGCGACCCTCCCCGACGGCTACGCCATCGACCTCCAGGTCGTCCGGCCGCGCGGCGTCGACGATGCCAACGGGGGAGGCCGCCCGCTGATCCTGCTCTGGTCCGGCGGCGGCTTCATCGTCGCCGGCGTCGAGCCCGTGACGCGCCCGGCCCGCGAGTTCGCCCTCGAGTTCGGCGCCGTCGTCGTCAACGCCGCCTACCGCCTGGCGCCCGAGAACAAGTTCCCGCGCTCCGTCAGGGACGGGTACGAGACGGCCGTCTGGCTCTCCCGGAACGCCGCCCGGTTCGGCGCCGACGTCGCCAAGGGCTTCGTCCTTGGCGGCTACTCGGCGGGCGCCAACATCGCCGCCGTCGTCGGCCAGCGGTCCGGCGTCGAGGGCCTGGGCGTCACCGGCACCATGCTGGGCATCCCGCTCCTCGTCGCCAAGGACATCGTCCCGGAAAAGTACGCGGCCGAGTGGGTGTCGCGGGAGGAGAACGCCACCTGGAGCCCGACCTTCACCAGCGCCCTCATCGACGACGTGCTGCAGGCGGGCCTGGGGCCGGACGTCAGGTCGCCGTGGTTCTCGCCCGTCAACGACCCCGAGGCGCTGCCCAAGTGCCCCAGGGCCTATATCCAGGTCGGCGACCGGGACCCGCTGAGGGACGACGGGCTGATCTACGCAAAGATGCTGCGGGAGAACGGGGTCGAGGCGAGGGTCGACAGGTACCCGGACTGGGGACACCAGGGCTGGTCCATCTTCTGTCCGGCCGACTCGCCTGCGAGCTTGGGCCCCGACACGATCGAGGGGATGAGATGGCTTCTGGGCAAGGAGTAGGTAAGGATGTGAAGAGTGGTCAAGCAGAAGCTCGTAATTTACTTTGTTGATACTATTACTTCATAAGCATCTTGATCAATTAAACCTGTGTCACTACTTCGCTTGTCAAGGTCGCCGTAACTTTCTACCTCAACATTGAGTCCGGGAGTATTGTCGCCTCAAGCCCACACATGAGACTAGGTATGATGACTGCTGGACTGAGATGTAAATTGAACTACTGCGTAGTAGGTTACTTGAAGCCGCCGGGCCTGAAATGATGGAAACAACTATGAGTAAACTACCACTTCTCACTCAGAATCGCCTAGACACAAAATACGGGTAAGCACCATCGGCTTTCTCTCTTCACGCAACGGACCATTCACAGTAGTGGGGGCAGGACACCGAAACTGCTTCAGATGTGTGACTCGAATTGGGTATCGTAGCTGTGCTGATCCAACTCCACGCTAAACGTAACCGAAGTCCTGTTACCGCGTTCAAAGGCAAATCAAGAGCAACTCGGCCGGTGGTAAAGAGGAGATGCATGAAGTCTGTTTTCTTTGAGGATCCGGCGACCTTGGGACATGATTCCCTGTCCCTTCACTCCCACCGCCCGTCGTTTTTTTTTACAGGAAAAAAAAAAAGAAAAAAAAAAAAAAAAAAAAAAAAAAAAAGGCTTGCCATCGAATGGCGTCATCATCATCCCCTCCCTCTTACGGCATAGACACCCAGGTACCGCCCATGAAGATCAGAGCAAACGCGCAGCAGAAGACGATGTGAAGGGAGGTGTCGAGGGGCGGGGGGACCGGGATGTTGGAGAACTGGAGCACGGTCCGGACGGTGAAGTTGTTGGCGGCCTCCTGGATGGCGAGGGCGGTCAGGTTGCCGCAGGCGGCGTTGAGGGCCTGGTCCATGATGACGCTGGGCAGCTTGGCGATGGCGGTGTCGAGGACCTCTGCGTTGAACTGGTTGCCGTTGGGCGAGGCGGCGAAGAAGGTGGCGCGGTAGGTGCTGTTGACGCCGACGGTGGAGAGGTTGGCGATGCGCGAGTACTCGCCGCACGACATGATGGTCGACTGGACCGCCGGCGTGGTCTGGCGGACGACGACGGCCGGGGCGGGGGCCTCGATGGCCTTGGCGAAGGCGGCGTTGGTCAAGACGGAGACCGCCAAAAGGACCTGAGCGAATCCGAAGCCTTGCATCTTGAACTTGTCTTTTCTTGTCTTTCTTTGTCTTGCTGTTTCTTTACTTGCGAGGTGTACGACTTCGAGTTGCGTGATGAGAACCGAGTTCGACCAGCGTGTTGTTGATGGCGACGATGGGTATAAAGTATATCCAGGGATGTACACGACTTGAACGAACCCGACTGAGTAAACTGACACCCGAAAAGTATAAAAGTGGCCGGCCACTGAGAAGCGAAAGAATGTACGCAACAAGAAAGAAAGAAAAAAAAAAAGGAAAAGGGTATGCAAGGCGCAAAAAAGGGTTGTGTCAGGAAAAGGAGGGAGAGTGGCAGCAGACACTAAAAAGCGAGGGAACAAGGAACCCTATGTGGTTATATGTGCCATGGCAGAGCGAACGGGGGGTGCCAGGGGGGGCTGAAGAGCCTGAGACGAGATGACACATTTGGGACTTCAGATCAGACGGTAGCTTAAGCGTCTTGGGCGAAGCCCGCCGTAGGGAGACTGGGGTGGGAGGACTGAGCTGTCTGATCTTGTGGGAAGCACACGAACCACAATTCCCTTTTCTCTGAA
Source organism: Colletotrichum cereale (assembly GCA_034509685.1). Lineage (NCBI taxonomy): Eukaryota > Fungi > Ascomycota > Sordariomycetes > Glomerellales > Glomerellaceae > Colletotrichum > Colletotrichum cereale. The sequence goes on from JASUDE010000134.1 coordinate 12,063, forward strand.
GAACCGAGAATAACGTCTTGGTTTTGATTGTGGATTTAGACATAGACTGAGTTGACGAGGACTGTTGTCGCGATGTGCAATCTCACACTGGTCTGCAAACCAGCAGCGAATAGAATGAATGCAAGGGGCTCTCTGTTGACTGCCGTAGACTAGCTCGTCGAGATCCGCCAGCGACAGAGTGTCTCACCGGCTCCTCCTTGGGCACGGACGGGCCTATCAACGGGCAATAGCCCAATACCTAATATCCGTTACCCGCCAAGTGTGGTCCGGCTGTGGTCCCCTCCTGTTTGATCACCCTCTCTGCCACGACGGTCGATGTTTTTGGTCGCCACTAGCATAACAGGTCCGCGGAATCGAGCCAGTAACAAGGCAACTCGGCATGGGAGAGCCGAACAGCAGGCGCCTCTTCCTTGTCCATCCTCTGTTACTGCGTATGCTTCTGTCACCTGCCGTGTCAAACATACCCTTGGAGAGGAACGCCGTGAGCGGCTCTGATCGGCCGGGGTGACTAGGGCCACAGCTAAATCGTGGGCGGCCCTCCGCAAGTATGGTTGGTGTGTCGAAAGTGTCATTATCATTACTCATATGCACGTCATGTGCAGTACATACAGATGCCGCTCTGCCCGATGTCCATGTCGATACCGACATTTCTCGGTTCTAGACCGTCCCTTCCTCTCTGTAGCCCGTGTTCACGCCCAACGCCTGCCAAGAACATCCCTGATCCGAAGAAAAGAAGAGAAAAGAGAAATCCCGTAGAGCCCCTCCCCCTCCCGTCCCCCTTTTCACGCAGCCTGCATCGCCGCGTCAACTGCCCTCGCGCCCTTGGACCCTTTCTTAGATTTCTTCAGCTGGCCACCGAGGTTCCCTAGGCTCAGCGGCTTAGGCTCCACGGGCACGACGCCGCACTTGATGCTGATGCTCATGAAGTAGCCGCCCACCGGCCGGAGCTCCTCCTGGAACACGGCCAGGTTCGAAAACGCCGTGCACCGCTCCCCGCGGAACAGCTTCGCCTCGCACCCGTCCGCCTTGTTGCCCTGGAATATCCCGCACTGCGCCGTCTCTTGCAGGTTGTAGCACTGCCCGTCCTTGGACGTGAGCACGGGGTCCGTCGACGCGTTCGCCGGCAGTCCCATCCGGACGAACGAGGACCCGCGGCACGTCTTGGTGCCCGGGGAGCTCGCGTACAGCTGCAGCGTGATGGGGATCGGTGGCTTGGCTTGGGGCGGCGGCGGCGGCGGCGGCAGCGGTGGCGACGAGGCCGTCGTCGTGTTGGGCTGCGTCGAGTCGATGCCGAGCTGGTCGGCCGTCGTCGCGATCGGTGTCGGGGGCGCCGGGGGAGGAGACTGTGGCGGATCTACGCGGCCTACGACTTGTGGTTGTGGAATCGCGAGGACGGCGGAAGCGAGCCACGCCGCCGCGAGGGAGGCTCGCAGTATCGAATCTGACGATAGTCGCATGTTTTTGTTTTTGTTTTTTTCTGGTTCGTTTGTGAACAAGACGATGGTTTGCAGAGACTTGAGCTTTTGGACGAATTTACTGCGTAAGGCCAACTCTCGAACTTTTTGTCCTCCAAAAGAGGGATCGGCAACGTTTGCGACCATGTCACATTGGACGTGGACGCCAAGCTGCATCACCCATGTTTCAGATCGACTCCTTGTTGACTCGATGCACACGGATACGGCCTCGGAAACTTTGGCAGGGTGGAAGACGGGCTTCACGACAACAATTACACGATCCAATTGACGAGGAAGCGTATCCGTACACTTATCCTTACTTGGTGATTCAATTATAGAAGCTTTGGATTTGTTGAACATCACATAGGTTTGTTCATCACATACGTTTGCCCATCAACTCAGCCCTATCCAACAATAAGAAACAACACAACACGCTCTGGTATCTTTTTTTCTATCTCTCCAAGAACAATCCGCTACGCTCCACGTCCTCGCTCATGTAATGTGACAAAACAGCCCCATTGCCCTTTTCTTTTTCTCTTCCCTTTGCTCCCCCCCCCCCCGCCTTTCTCAACCACTCTTCAAAACCGAGTTGGCCGGTGACCCCTGGCCATCACTCTTGCTCTCTGCGTTCAGGATGGCGCTCTCCACGGCCGCGGCAACGTCGATGTGGAAGAACGGCCTGTTCATGCCCTGGACGGCGGCGAGCTTGCCGTCGCCGCGACCCGCCACCCGCGCGGCGCCGTCGTTGTTGCCGCCGCCGCCGCCGCCGCCCTTGGTCGGGGAGATGGCGTCCGTCTCTTCCTCGTCGCGGCTGCGTTGCGCGGCGATCTGCGGCGCGTGGCCGGAACCCGAGTCCACGGGCGCGAAGCTGTAGATGGGCTTCCACCGCCCAAAGTTGCCCTCGTCCTTGACCGAGGGGAAGCCGAAGCCGGCGGCGGCGAGCGCGCGGCGGGTCCAGCGGTTGTTGACGTTGGCAAAGTGCCACTCGACGACCTCGGGCTCGGCGTAGTGGTCCAGCTGGTTGCGGACGTCGATGAGGCCCTGGATGGACGTCACATCCATGTTGTTGACGGCGGAGCAGTCGAGGATCACGGCGCGCACGATGGGGCGCCGGTCGTCCATGTCGATCTTGGCGCCCCGGCGCGGGCCGGGGTCGTTCCAGGGGCGGTCCTACAGGGTCGCGCGTCAGCATCTACTGAATCGCGGGGAAGAGGGGGGGGGGGGGGGGGGGGTGGGAGGGGGCATGGCGAGGGAACTCGACTTACACCCAGCTTCTCGTAACGGTCAAGGACGGTACGACGGGCGTTCCTCTGGACGTACTCAACCAAGCGGTCCATGTAGTGCGCCTGGTTGGTGTAGTTGAAGCCCTCTCCGAAGCGGTAGACAAAGACACCAGGGTAAGGGGTCTGGACGTCGATGTGGGGGTTCGAGCCGTCATCTTTCGCGAGGGGGATGTAGGCCTCGCGAGAAGGCATGTCGACGGACTCGCCCTGGTCGTTGAACGGAACGCCCTTACCGGCGGTGTCCTTGGTGGCGCGGTAGACCTTGACGCGGCCGAGGAAGTGACCCTTGGCCTTTGCGAGACGCACCAAAAGGAGCGCGGCCGAGGCGCACATGGTGAGGTAGATGCCGTTCTCAATGTTGGTGAAGATGGTGAGGAGCACACCGGCGAAGAAGATGAAGACTTCGAGAGGCGAGACTTCCCAGAACTGGTACACGACCTTGGGCGGCGTGACGAGATCGCCGACGGCGTGGATGATCAGGCCGGCGAGGGTGGCCATCGGGATGTAGAAGAAGACCGACGTCAGGGCGTACAGGGCCAGGAGAACGATGACGGCGGTGAAGATACCGGCGAGGGGAGTGCGGACACCTGCCTTGGACTTGATGGCCGTTCGCGAGAACGAGCCGGTGGCAGGGTACGCGCCGAGGAAGGGTCCGAACAGGTTCGTGAAGCCGACGGCGACCAGCTCCTGCGAAGGGTTAATGACGTAGTTGTTGACCCTGCCAAAGGACTTGGAGATGGCAATGTGCTCAATGATGAGGACGATGATGGTCACCGGCAGGTCGGGGGCGATGGCGGAGATGAGCTCGGTATCGATCTTGGGCGCCCCTGTGTGCTGGAAACCTGAAAAAAGATGTTAAGATTGATATTGGAATAGGTGATCACGGGCGTGAGTGGTAACCTACCACTCGGAACTCGGCCTAGCAGCTTGAACTTGGCCTTCTTGGCGTTCCAGTTGATGTGGCGGTTGACGAGCCAGCTGATCAGGACGTAGAGCAGAATGACAAAGGCCATGCGGAGGGTCGACATGAAGAACCAGAACTTCTTCTTCTGAGGCTGGCGCTTCGACATGAAGTTGCAGAACGCGCGGATGGCGTATAGCAGGAACAGGGCGGTGAGGCCCATGGCCGCGTCCAGCCTGGCGGTCGGCAACGCCTTGAGGGTGTCGATGATGACCCGGTAGGTAGCGTTGCGGGTGTTGACGCCCTGCAGGCCGAGGAGGGCGGGGACCTGGCCGGCGACGATGCTGATGGCGGCGCCGGTCATGAAGGAGGTGATGGCCACGAGGGGGATGAACTCGACGATCCAGCCCAGCCGCACCAGGCCGATGAACAGCAGGACGGCGCCGGCGATGACGGCCAACGCCTGGGCGATCTGGGGGCCGCCGTACTGCGGGTGGGAGTCCTGCACGCGCAAAACGATGTTGCCGACGAGCTGGGACATGACGGCCACGGTTCCGATGGTGATGTCCTTGGATGTCGCGAACGCCCAGTACAGGATGAAACCGACGAACGAGGTGTAGAGACCATACTCGGGGGTCAGCTGCGCCAGGATTGCATACGCCATGCCCTGGGGAATGACTACGAAACCAACCGTCACACCTTTACACGACCTGTCAGCTACAGCTCGTTTGAGGCGTGTGGAGCAGAAGAAGATATGTAGAAATGACAGGATGGGGGAACACTGCGCGCGTGTCTGTTTGTCCGCTAGAAGACGGGAAAAAAGAGACTAACCGGCGATTACATCGCCAAGGAGCCATGTCGCGTTGTAATGGAAGATCCAGGACCAGAAGGGGAACAGGCTTTTGAGGTAGGACACGGCACCGTGGACGGTCGGTCTGTGTGCGTAGAGGAACTCGGCGACGGTGGGCTCATCCTCCTCGTACTGCTCGACGGAGCGGAAGGAAGCGGCAGCCGACTGGACGGCCTCGGTAGGCTCGTTGCGGTATCGGGCGTCGACGTCGATGCCGAGGCCCTTGGCCAGGGTTCGTCCGACGGTGCTCGGCATGGCGGGGGCGTCTTGCGGGACGGTCTCCCTTCGGAAACGTCCTTCCCTTCTAAGAGATCGATCCGGGATGCCGCCGCAGTGCTGGACTTTGATGTTCGGGGGACGGACGACAGCTGAGAGGAAGGGACGGCGGGGATGGCAGACAGCGGCGCAGGAGGGAGAGAGAGAGAGGCGTGCGTAATATTAAGAAGGAGGATATGCTGCCTGGGGGCCGGGAGACCGGGAACTTGAACGACGGGCAGACAGGGTCAGGTAGGGAACCTTATATGCGGCAACAAGATGTGAGCTGTGACGATGCTATCCCCTCTTGGAAGCGAAGCTTGGCCGCGTCGCCAAGAAGCATGGCTTCGGATCGTCCAGGTCTCGCCGAGGGCTCAATTGGAGCCCTGTTGGTGTCGTACTCCCACATGCCGCCCGGGGAGGGGGGGAGGGTGTGTGAGAACGCGCGAGTGAAAGCCATTTTTCTGACGACATTATCAATCTTGGTTGCGTTGCGTGGGGTCGACACCCTTTAACTTTCTATTTGTCTCTACATGCTTTTGGAGAGAAATTAGCCTCGCGTCCGGCCAGCGCCCACATTCTGGGAATCTATCCGGCTCATCGGGATAGTCCATGTTCTGGCGTAGCATTCTTCTCCATGGTGTTATTCTCGGGAGACTAGGCCACGCCGGGGGAGGCGGGGATGCACACGGATTCTATACCAACCTGATCCATACCATCTTTACAGCTTGGGCCGAGCTAATCAAGGTTTTCTTCTGGCACTGTATCTGAGTATGGGTGTGCGTATGTACAGTACCTATACAAGTGCAAGTAGATATTACCGGTACGTATGCGGCCGTGCTCGTGGAATGCCGCGAGTGTTCGGGAGCACCGCTTCCTCTTTCGTGCCCTCGAAGGGACTGACTTGTCTTGGTTGCCACAGGCTAATTAGGTGAAGGCCATTTGCTGGCCCCCTCGCCTGGCGGCCGGGATGCTGACTCCCAATGAGCGTGGGGGCGGCAGCGGGAGTGAGGAGCTGTCAGAAAAGCATTTCCGCCGTCCAATTCAGCGTGCGCCGCCGGGCTGACCCTGATTCGGCATGTGCCATGTGCAGCTAGCTAATTAATTACTGCACGGCTAACACGCACAGGATACACACAGATTTCGGGGTGCGCCTAGTACACACACACACACACACACACACACTCAAACGGCGAACCGAGCTCTCTCTCTCTCTCTCTCTCTCTCTCTCTCTCTGAATTTGCCTCTTCGGCCCTCGTGAGATCAAAATCAACTTCAATGATCAGTATGTGGCGCTTTCAGCTTCTCCCACCATCGGGCCAGGATGGATGGGCCAGCAAGACGACGGTCGGCGCTGGGGCTGATCGGATAGGTAGATAGTCAGACTAACCGCTTTCCAGACCGAAAGAGACTTTCTGGATTTGAGGCATGTCTGGAACGTTGACCAGACCCGACGGTGATTTTGCAGGTAGGCAAGCTAGCAGCCGGCCGAGAAAGACACACACGCACATTGGCTCTTCTTAAACACCATCTCTCTTGCCCTTCCCAGTACACTGGGGCTGAGACCCTCTCGTTAAGCTTAAATGCCAGGCGGTTCGTCGATTACAGCCATCATGTTCATCCGCGGTGTCGTGTGTAGCATAGTCAGTGTTCCGGGTGGCCCAGATGTCCTGCCGAAGACCCGAGATGGGACAATTCGACAATGTCACCCACTAGCGTGCTGCTGACTGTTATTACCACCGTTCCCTTGTCCCTGCGCTGCTGCCAACCCCCAGCAGTCAGGGGCCGATATAGCCTCGTCTCTCATAGCGTATATCCCAAAGAAGATTGGTCCCTGTTTTGCCTGTTTCTTTTGAGGTAGGCTGGAAGAAGTGAAGTGAGGAGAGGAGAGGACGGGCAGGGGGGCGTGTAGTGTGCGTTGGAGAAGAGGAAAAAGAAACGGGGCTCGGGATGCATATTGGACGATGGTGTTGAGCACGCCATACTTGGCGTAAATGAGTCCAGCGTTAAACGATCCTCCAGATTCCAAGGGATCGCGCATCCGCGCCAAACAAACAGGAATTCAGAGATTTTCAACCCTCCCAACCCGTCAAACCCTTTGGCTCCCACGTCTCTTTCTGGATACGGCGACTTGGGTGACTTGCCAATCTCAAGAGGCCACGCCATGTATCCCGCTCTTGTACTCTGTTCCGGAGCCTTGGTCATTGGCATGATCTCATGTTAGCTTTTTGTAATTTCTCTCTCCTAGGTCCCAGAATCCCAGTGTGCCGTCATTGTTCCCTTGCTCCCACACCCGCCCCTCCATGAACTTGTGCACCCGCGCCCAGAGGTCCTAATGCTCTCTCCGTCGAAGCCAGAAGGCTTAGGCTGCGAGATCGTCGTTGCTTGTCCGGTCTGGGTATTTTGAGAAGACGTCGAGCCAGACAGCCAGCCAAGACGGTAAAGGTGAAATCTCTTCACCGGCACGATCAGGCCAGATGATCGCTCTTGGTACTCTTGGTCTCTCCACAAGTAGCAAGTTGTCACACGATGAGAGAGGGGAGCAAAGCAGGAAACTGGAGGAAGACGGATGCCCAAGTCCGAGTGTGCGCAGATTTCTAAGATCAGAATTGTCTTGGACTTCGTCATTTTGGCTTAGTGGGACGGCAGTGCTTTTTTGTCAAAACTACTGCCGGGGTCGTTAGAGAGGCCAAGGACAAACTTTGGGACTATCACGAGAAGCAATCGAGGCATCAAGTACCGGGCGTGGGATGTAACATCACCCATCGGCCCCAGCTGAACGGGAAGGAAGATGCTTCGGTCAGACATGCATATTGACCAGTGAGAGCGCTTTGGACTGATGCCGGACAGAACACGGTCTGCTCAAGCATGCCAATGGGAGCAGGCCGCTCTCATCCAGTCCATCGGCACCATACGTGGCTAGTATGTGATGAGTCCGCATGGATCCCCTGGGAAGAAAGTTGTGTTGATCGATCATATGGCCGACCTAGTTGTCGAAGCTCTTTGCTCGCGCTGCCTACGGCTGAGAATCACGACGGGATCGCCACAGAGCTAGGGAGCGTCGCTTGTGACAGAAGCGGCCCAGAACGCAATAGATCGTCGCGACTTCCAGTCGCGCTACAGGCGTTCCTCAAAGGGTGCAGCGAGCATTAGCTTAAGTCAAAAGAAATGTCGCCATACGCTTGCTTATTGAACCTTCAGCTGGCCTTGTCCCGGAGATGTGGTAATAGTATCTCTCATACCTCGCCCTTGCGCGTGTCGCCTCGATCGGGAGTGTTGACTGGCCGGGCTAGCAGCCCGGGATAGGGGGCGACAATTCGTGAATACAGAAAGGAAGGTTCGGATATGATCTCTTCAAATGTCTTGACAGCCGCAGGCATGCACGCTCCCACGGGCAGCTGCCTACACACCCGTGCCGTTTCTCCATCCGCATCCTGCCGCTGTGCCAGATATCAAGGCAAGAGACGTCTACCAGGTGAGATGTCGCTGTGAGTCAAACTTTCTCAAAGAGGCTACCGAAGACGACCGGGGGGATAAGTAATCTCAGTTGTCGCCGCGGAAGCTGTGATTACTGACGAGACTATGACATCCCAGAGCTACGGGATCGCCGCAGCACCAGGGCCCTCCTGCATCCTCCAAATTCCAATGGGGATACTCGGCGCCCCGAAGGATGTGAATTGGGATCTCGCCACAGAAACAAGTTCACAAAGTAGAGACAAGAGAGCCCGGCACGCTACTGCTCGGTGCCGAGAGTGGGCTCTGGATGCACGCGCAAGCACTAGAAGGCAAACACCCCATGGTGGTACATCCCATGGCTCTGGTTCTGGCGACTGCATCTTGCACAGGCGAGGTCCAAAAAGTGACCGCTCGCTTGGCTGTACAGTTCTAGAAAGCCACGCTGGATCTCACGGGGGGGAGGGCTCTAACTGTTTGTGTTGCTCAAGGACGCCAAGAGGCCGCCTTGGTGGCTTTGCGAGCACGCCATCGCCAGTCGGGCGAATGAAGACGAGGCCCTGTTGTTTCAGTGTCAAGTGGTCCAGTAAAGGCTCAGAGGCGCCTTGATGACGGTCTGTAATGGTGGAAACACCGTACACATGTGTGGTGAGACTTAGCAGGCCCGGGGCCACAACAGGCTTTGGAACCAGCATCTGGAGGCTGATTAGAAGAGGCTCGGGACGTCGCCCGAATCTGCCGTCCTTGGCGGGCCGGTCCGAGTCCGGTCGCCGTTCCGATAGCGGTGGAATCTCGGCCGGCCTCTAAGCGACCATCACCCTCATTTCTCCACTTTCCACTCTGCGATAGTTACAACCGCTCTCCGGCTGAGTTGTGCATGATCCAAAAGCGACGAATGAACCGCTTGAGCATCTGCCGATGGTGAACCAAGATCACATCACGGCTTTTGAAGCTGTGCTGACTCAAATCCAGCATTGCCTTTACATATACTTCGTTCTCCCGCCCACTCATGAATGATTCACAATTAGATCAGCAGTCAGTGGGACAGTTTCACCTATTGGCCTCACCAAGGCTCTGGACGAAAGCACAATGGGGCCTGCATATCCCATGCTGGACTGACGCTGGGAATGACCAGAGAAAGTCTGATGCCGACGTTGGATGACTGGTAGGCTTTTTATGTCTCCGCCAACCATCTGAGCCCCTAGCCGTTCACTTGATGTAATATTATTGAGGTTGGTTGTTAGCGTGGTGATTTCCTACCCTTCGCAGGCATCGCGCTGATGGCCTTGTTACTTGCGGAATAGTGTCTGACTACAAACGTTGACGCGAAAGAAACGAGAAAAGCGCTGGCTCTGCATTTGACACGCTCAAACTGTATGGAATTACGGTTGCGGACATCGAGTCGATAGCTTACACCCAGAATGTCACTTTCCAGTGGGATGACGTGCTGATCAGTAGAACAGGTATTATATCAGAGGTACAGGTCTAATGTAGCCAGAGGACAGCGCCAAGATGAACCTTATACAGTGTCATGGTTTGAATGAGAGTATGGCATCGAATCTCTGACTTTAGGACCGTCACTCTATGTTTGTGGCCACTAAATGGTGAGGCTTCAAGGCATTGTTGCGGTGGTAGATGAGATCGGGTCGCCAGACGACCTAGGCTAAGGCCAGCGGGACGGCTCCGTTATATTACGAAGATATAGATTTCTGACTCTTGACAGCGAATAGATTCCCCCTTACAGAACTGTCTGCTGTCTACATTGTGCAGTGTGACTGTTGGCAACCTGCGGCCCCTTAGGGAGCTTTCAGCTTACAGCGCAAAGACTAAGCAATATAGCTTTCTGCTCCTCTCTGTACCTCCGAGCACTCCCGGTTTTGTAACCTCCCCTCTTCATGTTTTGAATCCCAGTACCTCTGCCATTTACGTGGGTTTAGAGTTTAGGGACTTGTAGCCTTGGTCAGAGACCGGCCCTGTCTTAGCTCAGCAGGACGACAACGGCATGATAAAACACAACTTATTACAGGAGCCGGCGGTTTCGAAACGCATTGGAAAGTTCGGACAGCATGTCTGCAATGCCTGTACCGGTACTGCCGTTGAAGGGTCCAGGCAAGATGCAATACCTGGGTGTGGTGCCGTGGCTGACTATGACCACGGCAATTACTTGCTAAACCGGCAACAATTTCCAAACATGAACATATTTGCTCACTTCAGATTCGACGCGCCGGTCTCCGGTATTTCCTGTGAAGTCTACCTGAACTTGGACGGAACACATCCTTGATATGTACGTCAAGGGCGCAGCCTGTTCACAGGCATGTCGCTATTAACTAACCAAGCGATTGTTCATCTTATTTTCATCGCCTCAAACACCTCATATTGACATGTTCTCGAACAATAAATATAACTACCGACACCAGGAAGGGCCTGTACTGTTGTGCTCGCAAACAAACAAGACGGATGCCGCCGATCGCACCCCGCATACCAAAGACTACCAACTCGGGGGGGAATAAAGAAACAGAACATCTCAGAGTGAAAGAAGGTATGGACGTTTCTCATTCGAAACGGCTAGCTTTGCGAACACAAGTTTAGTTCCGCCTAATCATCCATGTTTCTGCCACAGCTGCATGCTTGACGGTGCTATGACAGCGGCCCAAGCGGATTCCAGTCATGCAACGGGGCAGGGACGTGAACTATTGCCGTATTCAACCTTGGCTGGAGGGGCATTGGAGGAGTAACGGGAATCAATGCAACCAAGAGGGCAAGTAATGCTTTCACTCTCCCTGATAAAGCTTGTCGGTAAGGTTGGGTTCATAATAAGCGACGGCTGCTTTTCGTATGTCCTGATGTCCAATGATGGCCTAATCTGAGCCTGCAGGACATTTTCGGCAGAGCTCGGAGGAAAGCTTGCTGCGACTTGAGACCAATTTAGCTTTGGCCTTTTGTCACGTGGTCGCTTCAAAAGCCGTTTAATACATGTAGGGGAAGTAATGAAAAAAGGTTTTCGTAGAATTGATGAGGTCTCGGTATCTTTCATCAACCATTACGAGATAACAGAGTCACGATGTGGGAAGAGCTGTGGTCGATTCACGGCCTTTTGGCTGTCTTCCGCTGGCTTCTCATGCCAGGAACCCATCTCCCATCACTTCAACATGCAGCTTCTGAGGCTGTGCATGCCGCCTCCAACTGGGCCTCCGGCTCCTCCGTTTCCGACTTGACAAACGCGGCCTCAGTGGTCGTGGAGGAAGATTTCGACGCCTTGCAGTACGTTGATCCTCTCATCGGCTCATCTAATGGGGGCAATGTGTTCGTTGGCGCAACTTTGCCTTACGGAATGGCCAAAGCCTCTGCCGATACAAACAGCAGCTCCAACCAAGGTGGCTTCTCTTTGGATGGGAGTCCGGTCACCGGCTTTTCAACGATGCACGACTCTGGTACTGGCGGGCAACCTTCGCTAGGTAATTTTCCGTTGTTTGCATACACGACCTGTCCTAGCGGAGATGTCAATGAGTGTACTTTTCCGAAGAAGTCGAGGGCAAAATACGGATACTTTGACGAGAAGGACGTAATCGCGAAGCCGGGGTTATTCAACATCACACTGAAAACCGGCATCAGAGTCGAAATGACAACGACGGAGCGGGCGTCCCTCATTAGGTTCAACTTTCCACAAGCAGGAAAACCTCTCATTCTGCAAGACCTGACTGATCTGGGCGATACACGACAAGACAACGCCTCGATCAGTGTTAACAGAAGGACGGGGCGGATCAGAGGACAGGCGCGCTTCCAGCCTAGTTTCGGAAGTGGCAGCTTCGTCTTGTACTTTTGTACGGACTTCCGCGGCGCCGAGATGCTCGACAACGGCATCTTTGTAAACAGCCGTGCCAGCACCGACGTCAAGAACATGACCATCTCACGATCAATCAACGGATATCCGTTGCCAGGAGGTGCCTTTGTGCGCTTCAAGTCTGCGGATCAGCCCATCACCGCGCGCGTCGCTACCAGTTTCATCAGCGAAAACCGGGCCTGCTCCCACGCCGAGACCGAAATTCCCGACTTCAACTTCGCTCGAGTCTCGGTGGAGGCAAAAGCTATCTGGCGCAGGAAGCTCAGCCCCATCAAAGTCAACACCACTAGGGTAGACAAATCGTTTGCGCGAAACTTCTATAGTGGTATCTACAGGACTATGATCAATCCGCAGAACTATACGGGAGAGAACCCTTTGTGGCGCAGCAAAGAACCGTACTGGGACTCGTTCTACTGCCTGTGGGATTCCTTCCGATCACAGATTCCCTTTCTGATCATCATTGATCCAACATCAGTCGCCGAGATGGTCAGATCTCTTATCGATACATACTCCCATCTGGGGTGGTTACCGGATTGTCGAATGAGTTTGTGTAAAGGGCTCACCCAAGGCGGTTCGAACGCAGACAACGTACTGGCCGATGCCTATGTGAAGAACATCACCGAGGGCATCAACTGGAATCTGGGCTACGAAGCTGTTGTCAAAGATGCTGAGGAGGAGCCCTTCGACTGGAGTGTCAATGGCCGCGGAGGCCTGGACAGTTGGAAGAGGCTTGGATATATCCCTGTTCAGGATTTCGACGTTAAGGGCTTCGGAACACTCACGCGAAGCGTTTCCCGAACATTGGAGTACAGCTATAACGACTTTTGCATCGCGCAAATGGCTAATAACATGGGACGAGGGTACGACCGAGAGAAATATCTTGAGTCGAGCGGCAATTGGAAAAACCTGTACAAAAAGGACCAGAAGTCTGCATTTTTCAACGGGACAGACACCGGATTCCGGGGCTTTTTCGAACCGAAATACCTCAACCAGACCTGGGCGTATCAGAACCCGTTGAACTGCAGCAATTTGGACGGACAGAGTGCTTGCTCTTTGCAGAACAACGGACCCGAGACTTTCGAGAGTAGTCTTTGGGAGTATGGTTTGTAAGTATTTCACTCCCAGGAGGTCTTCTGTTGGCTAACCCGTGCAGCTTCGTTCCTCATGACCAGGCGACGCTCATTGATACATACGGTGGTCCAGATGCGTTTGTCCGCAGACTCAACTTCTTGCATGATCAGAACATCACTTATATCGGTAATGAACCGGCGTTCCTCACAGTCTTCCAGTATCATTATGCGGGTCGCCCGGCTCTTTCAGCGAAGAGAGCTCATTCCTACATCCCATCATTTTTCTCACCCGACGCTGCGGGTTTGCCAGGAAATGATGACAGTGGTGCCATGGGTTCCTTCTTGGCTTTCTCCATGATGGGCTTGTTCCCGAACCCTGGGCAGGATGTATACTTGATCATTCCGCCGTTCTTCGAAAGCATTGAGATCACGCATCCACAAACGGGAAAAACAGCCCGCGTCCGCAATGTCAACTTTGACCCGAGATACAGAAACATCTATATACAAAGCGCAACCTTAAATGGCGAACCGTACAGGAGGAACTGGGTCAATCACAAGTTCTTTACCGAAGGCCAGGAACTGGTGCTGACTCTGGGGCGGCGAGAGAGCAACTGGGGCACGAGAGTCCGAGACCTGCCCCCGAGTCTTGGAGAGTACCGTGGTTTCAACCGGACGTTTCCTTCAAATCGCACAAGAACGGTAGATACGACGTACAAGAGTGAATTTGGGCAACTGGAGAAGAATTCTGGGATGTAGATACGGCGCGAGATTGCTCTGATAGGAGAAATGGCGGATAATCACAGATAATGAACCTCTTTTCTTATTTTAGAGAGGGTTTTCACATGCAGAGGGAAGTAGTAGCAGGTAAATCTATGAAGCTCAATGACGTTTCTATGACCACAGCGATCAGACCAATATCGTACCATTTGGACTACTTACTGCTTAATTACATATCCGAACTGGGGATCTCTGCATCTGCCATTTCCCAATGGTGCTAAGTGTCCCTGTTGAGGGCCTCAATAATACCACGGCTCTGGACACTAGCAGCATCAATCTAGTCGATTTCAATGCATCTCCCATTGCAGTGCCTTTTGCTTGAATATATCGCTCCTATCTGTAGGGATGTCGTCGAAAAGTGATGCCTTAATTATAGCTTGACCCGGGAATGGCTTTGCTGTGGTCTTGACCGGGCTGTGATTGTTCCATCAGTCATTGACTAACAGGGTACATAACGATAGTGATTAATCTCACCTTCCACATTTTCGGCAGAAAAAGCGCTGTCGAACGTGATCAATATATACCTTAGTAAAAAAGCCCATAGGATGACTAGTACTCACATGCACAGTGTTCCCAGAATCAGTGTCGAGGTCCAGATACTCTGTCAGTGTTTTTTTATTGTCCTCAATTTCCCATTGGCCGTCTTCAACGAAAAAGTTCATGGAGAAGGCTGTCTGATGTCAGCATGGCAGACAGGCGACAAAAACATGTTTCGTATACTTACGGCCGCCGGCACGCTTGCAGTTCGCGCTGGTAGGTGGTCAACTTGGCGAACCTCTGGACTTGCAGGGAAAAGCTCATACCAGTGGCAGGCGACAACGTTCTCCGGCCTTTTCTTGAGAGTAACTTTGATTGAGCCGCAATTGCAGTGTCCTTGGTAAGAAGCCATGGTGGAGGTTTCAGCGATCGATCTCGGGTTTCACAGCAGTTTCTGCGAATGTTCGTCAAGCAAGCTTGCTTTAAGGAGATAACGATAAAGTGAAGTAAGCTAGGTCTCATTTAACATGGTGATAGTTCATTTCTTTGAAGGGTTAAATAATGACGTAATTAAGGTATCACCTAAGTGGATTGCATCAGTACACCAGGCGAGCAAAGCATGATGAAAATCGATTACCCCTCGATTCCAGGAATTTCGAACTCCTACTACGTAGTTCCGAAGGGAGGGGGTTTTGATCCATAAGTCCGAGCGGAACAGGTGGAGAGAGAGGGGTATTGACAGCCTTTGGCGAGTTAGGGAGAAGCATAGCAGCTCTCTTGATGTCTCTTGTTCTCCTCAAATGCGACCTTCTACCTCGATCTCAAATGGGTAAGTGAGCAAGCCACAATGTGAGGGGCTTGTGATGTCTAAGTCAAGATTGTGTTTACTTTACCAAGTTCGCCGTGTAGATATGCCAGCATATGCATGGATCGTAATCAAGTCCAATCGCTCCATCTGGAACCCTTCCAATATACAGCGCCGTCATGCTCGAACTGGGGCCCCTCAGCCTCAATAATATGTCCAAGCTCGCAGCGATCAAACTGCACACGCTTCTTTTGAGCGTAGAAATCGTCGAAACGAGGTGAAAGGGCTTCGTGCAGACTGCCAACATTTCCCGAAGGATGCAGCGCGTGCCACGGCTGCGAGCATGTGGTACCCTTACAGGACTTGAGTACAAACAGAAGCGAGTCGAGCCTGGGCAAAACCTTCTTCAGAGGATAGCCGAGGATGTCCACACCCGCAGCTAAGGCAGCCTCGTCATCGTGCAAGAGGTTGTGAAGCTGGCCAGGGTCGGTCTGAGTGGAAGGCGGATTAGAACGCTACTTCTTTGATATGTGCAGCTAAACTCACTTTCATGTCGTAGAGCTCGTGCTCGTTTGTGCACCATATCGAGTAATAGAGGTTGTAGCCGTCGCCGATCACGCGTAAGGCCTTGTAGGTGTTGTTGAAGATGCGCTTGGTGTCGCCCCCATCGAAACCGAACTTACTCTCAGTCATGGCCCAGCCCCAGTACTCCACGTTGACATGTTCGCGGGTAAGTGGATACTCATTGAGCTCCTTGTCGGAAAGAGGAATCGGGGTTCCATCGAAGTCGGCCCTCAACGGGGCCCCCACAAGGGATAGGATAGTTGGAACGAGATCGATGTGAGCTGTGACGGCCTCGGCAATGCCACCTTTGGGGACTCCCGGACCGCGGACGATAAGGGGGATGTTGATGTCTTCCTCGTACCCACACTCTTTTCCGGGCTGCAGCCGGTGCTGACCTATGTGGTAGCCATTGTCGGTGGTGAAAAAGATGTAGGTATTATCAAGGATGCCGTGCTTCTCAAGTTTGTCTATAACTCCATCGACCAGTTCATCAACAGCCTGCAGAGCACGCAGACGGCCCTGGTAATGTTGGTCGTTGTAGTCGACGTTCTCATTCGTGAGCTTAGGCTGACGACGAATCCAGTCGGCGCCAGATGGCTTGTCGGGGTTGAAGTTCTCCGTCCTCGGAACCTTGGCATCCTTGAACAGGTGCTCGTGTCTCTTTGCTGCCAACGGAATACTGACTCTGAAGTTACCATCGGATACGGGAACATCTTCATCGGGGCCTTTGACCGGGAGTAGGACGCTGGAGTTGACGTTGCTGTGAGGCGCAATAGGTGCTATGCCCAGGAAGAAAGGCTCACCCGCTTGGACCGCATTGTCCAAGAAACCGTAGGCTTTCTCCGCGACCAAGTCCGTAGAGTACTCGCCAAGATGGTTGACTGGTTTGTCATGGTTGCGCTGGGATGTGGCGTTATAGTAATCATACGTGTTAGGATCAAGAAGAAAATCCTGGAAATATGTAAGGAAAGAGTATTGGAAGCGTTGTTGGCCAAAACGACTTAGGTTTCTTACAGACGAGTTCCAGCCTTTCAGATGGGGGCTGTTGTAATTCCAGATTGTGTGGGCATTGAACATCTTGCCCGTGTAGAACGTGTTGTAGCCAGCGTCTTGCAGCCATACAGGCAGATAATTCTCGTTATGGCCATTTTTGACAAAGATTGGGAACCCGCCTACGATATCTAGTGAGCTGCATGTATCGAATCCGCACTATCTGCTGGGCCTGGCACTCACCATAAGGTGGGTTGAGGTCTGTAACATTTGTATTGTGGGCGAGTTTACCAGTCCACAGACTTGCGCGAGATGGGCAGCACACTGCTGTCGTACAGTAGTGTTTCGTGTAGACCGTCCCTTGCTCAACCAATTGTTGCCGGATAAGGGGGGTATAGTTTAAAGAGTTCATATGAAGATCTTGGTCATCGGTCAAGATGAACACAATGTTCGGTCGGGAGGGTGGCGATTCACCATTATTAGGGTCAGAGTCGACCAGGGGGGTTTGAGTGTCCCCGGCAGCCGAAACGGTGCCTGAGAGAAGCAAAGCCGCAGAGGCCAATACCGACGATTTCAGATTCATGCCGGAGAGTCCTAGTTGAACGGTTCTTCCCCTCAATCGACGTGAAACGAGAGGAAGCTGTCCCCTATTTTGACCTCGAAAGCCTAAAGCTTACATCCTTACCTAAGCTTTTAGGCCCCCGTCTATTTGTACTTCCAGACAATGTTATCCGCGGCGACTTCCGATGACGTGCTCTGGTCACGGTATCGCAGCATTCGAAGTATCCACACATTGACCAACGGTAGAATAACCATTAGAAAGTTGGTACCGGCGTGAAAGCAAATGGTAGATTAATACAGGCTATTCTCTTCATACAAGCGCAATTTTCTAGAAGTCTGAAAAATTACAGTGACAAGGGGGATCACTAGTAAGGTTTAAGGACATAGATAGAACGAAATTACTAGTATTCACATGGTCTGCCGAATAGCTAGTTGTTGCTATGCCTAGGAGTAGATCAGAGATAGCGAGTTCCAGTTATATGAGCCTTACGGAATACTGAAAATTGCGTGGAGCAGGTCATGATGAAATAACATCATTTTCGGAGGGAATTTCTCACTTAGATAGTACGTGAAGAAGTCATGAAGGTGACTAAAGTTCGGTGACAACATAATAGCAAAAGATTTATGAAAACGGGATCTGAACAGGTTATTTTAGTTAAAGCCTTTCCAAAGTAACGTATGACGGCTAAATCGGCTCCAGAGCTCCTTAACCACTGATAGACGGCCCAACTTCTGCGTCATTAGAGTGATTCCCACACTACCAACCTCCAATGACCAAATCAATTCCCACAGAGCAGTGTCTTTATCTGTAGAGGTAACCAATGGGTTTCGAATTATTGGACTGTTAGTGTCCAGCACCATGATGCCGTTTCTGTTTGCTCCTTCCCGTGCCTTCAAGGCCACCAATCAACCCTTTCCCTTCCGACTTTCATTGCCTCTCCGAATGAGAATAGGCTCGTGAAATAATCAAATTGTTCCAGGAGTTGGCGTGGAAGTTCTGCGTTTGTTTACTTGCTGTGTTCTGCCAAGCACGACTGTTAAGATATAGCACCATATGGCGATCGTGACCATTATGATGCGTGCGAGTATGAATATGTATGAATATTGCTTCAAACTGCGATGGCAGATGTATTTTTGGTATAAGTGGCAAATAGAGTTCGTTTGTATGCTGTAGTGATTTAAAGCTCGAGACAATTTAGAGCAAGTGAGGATATGATAGGAACAGCACTTAACCCGCAGTGTTAGTCAGTCCATAATGGTACGCAGGCCGGAAGTGACAAATTTCCACTAAAGGATGTCAAGATATAGAGTGGCACTTACCTACTATAGTTCATTCCCAGCGTCTTCTATGATTCCCGGCCGCGTTTCAGCCAGAGCCTCAAGCGTTTGGCTGGTGTGAGGCATTGATCCCCCCTACGGCTCCAGCAATGATTCCGCCGACGACGAGAATCGCCATGGCCAAGACAAATATCCAGTATCGTCGTATCCATGATCTTCGGTGCTGCGAGGCCGTTGGCCCAGTTGATATCGGAACCGTGAGGTATGTCGCGGAGTATCTTTTGTCTTTGCGATTCGACCTCGACCCGGGGGCTGTTATTTCTCGTCCTTTGCCTTCTTCAAGAGTTGAGTAGTTGACAGCCCGCTGCTCTACCCACTCTACAGGCGCCATCTGAATGTCAAATATGACTCTTGAAGCTGATGGGACGAAGGGAATGATTCGACGAAAGCTTGGTAGATGGTGACAGGCGCTGGTCCTCGGAAAGAATAGTTAGATTTTGCTGTTCCATGGACAGAAAACGAGGGAGTTTCGAAGAATGGGGAGAGGACTGCACCACATGGACCGCACGTGGTGCCACATGTGAGCGTGCCGCATATTTCAAGGGGTGTGGCTCCCCAACAACTCCTTGCACAACCTCAGCGCCAATGCGTCTCATCAGGTATGTCTCGGCTAGAACGGAGGTCTCCGTGTTTGGTGAGATATGCAAGGACATAAAGAAAGTGTCTGGCACACTGCCTGGTGGCCAAATAATTTAGCCGATGCCAATTGCAATGGTTTTTGGGGATGCATACTTCCACACCGTCGGACGGGCCTCAGTCAGTTAGCCAACCTCAGCCAGAGAAAAAAGCAAATAATCGCCGCCTTGATTCACAAGTATTAGTAGGTAGTCAATGTACTTATTTCCTCTGCCAACTTCAAGGCCATATCTTTATGGCTTTAAGCCAAGACTCCTCGAAAACCTGCAAACTTTCACCCGACATAGTGTTTTTGAATCCCTGATATTAGACACGCCTGTTTACACCTGGAACAACTCCATTCTGTGGCTCGACACATGGCGGTCACAGCCTGTGCACAAAACGCGTAGTCACAACTGAAAATCATGATCAAATGTGTCTCAGCCATAATTCGCTAGCAAGGGTTGCCCGCGTGGCACCCGGACTGGCGTTATTCGCAGAAGCAGAGTGAGCCACGCGATCGTACCACTCTGAGACACAGCCTATCAGCACCGTTATCCCTTCTCAAGTGGCCGAGAAATACAAGTTTCTGGATTACAGACGCATCAGGACAACCGGGCATGCTTCTTGTGGGGGTCAAAGTTGTCAAAGCTCTGTCTGTAGTAGATATGCCGTTTTCGTCGAGGGCATGGGCCGAGTACTTGAACTTGAACCATCGCGAGAAGACAAAAGGTGGGGTTTCAAGCTTTGATATAAGAATCTGGTTTGTTGAAGTTAATGGTGATTAATGGTTGAACGAACAGCGCTAGACAATGGTCAAGTGTAAAAGCTATCGTGGCAAACTCCAACGACGGTGGGCTGCTCGTTATAAACTACAGAAGGCTTCATTGTCATTTGGGCTGTTGTTTCTCATTGATATTTCTACCGACTGATCAGGTTCTACTAATACATTCAACAAAAGCAAGTCAGAACAATGTGCCCGCCATCCACTTCCGAAACCCCGATTTCAAACACTAGCGGCGTGACGATTGTTCGCAAACATCTGCTGTAATGCCTTGAGGGGAAAGGTCAAAGATCTGACATGACGTCTTGTTCTTGAGATGTCTATATCTGTTGATATCCTGCTGTCAATAGTCTCTACTCATCTAGGAGAGCTGGTCTGTATATTCGGCCTTGTGAGTCTGGCTTGGTTGCGAGTTTGCTGACAGATGAGTCTTGGCAAACATACCTGTGATCCACCCTTTGGAAAACAGACCCAACGGATAAGGATGACTGCCCTATGTTACCTGCTTTTGCATCTTTCACCCTTGACACAAGTTGTTGCGCGATCATCTCATCCATGGCATATCTGCCGAGCGGCTAGGTGCCGACAACTCAGCGACGAGGATCTACAGCATCCATTGCCGGCTTAGAGACTGTCCCATCGCGTCGTCGCCGTCGGCCCGACGAAAATTGCCTGATATGGGACCACCACAAACGGCTTGGAAATGTCGTAGTCTGGGCCTTTGGTCACGCAATCGCCGGCAGCAGGGGTATATCTGGACCAGAACCCGATATCATCCTCCGAAGATAGCCCGCCACCCGGCCTTCCATCCGGGCGCATCACCGTGGCGGTCTTTGCTACCACCCATGATTGGTAGCTGGAGCCGTCAACCGGCCAAAATTGCAGCTTGTAGCTGACGCTTGGTGGGTTCCGCCCAGACTTTGGCGTGCTTCCGTGGAGCATCGGACGCTGTGCGCGGGGATGGATGGCAGCGCCGGTGCAGATTTTCTGCAATCGCGACATCGAAAGAACCATTTCATGCGGAAAGGGCTCGTCCAAATTTTCCCGATCAGCTGCTGCGACCCGGCTGGTCGTTTATATAACCTTATACGCCCATAGTTTAAGTAGTTTCTACTTTAATTTCGGTCCGCGGTTCCTATCTCGTCGACCGAATCTTCCGTCCCCTGCTACCGTTTGAGCTCCGCAAATAAGTCTTTGAAGCGGACGGCGAAGCGCAACAATGGGCGAAGCCGCATCGGTGTCGTCTTCGACACGACAAGAGGTAGCCCGAGGTGAGCCCGTCAACTACGGCCCCCCCGAAGAGGGCATCTTCAAGCACATCTCCAAGATCGTTCCGTACTTTCGCGACCCTCGCAATGTTCTCGTCTTCAAGCTGGACGTCATGCTGCTGACGTGGATGTTCCTGGCCGGCATCATGAAGGAAATGGACCAGTCCGCCACAACACAAGCTTACGTCTCGGGAATGAGGGAGTCGCTCAGCCTCTACGGCAACGAGCTGGTCGAGTTCAACACCTTCTTCTCGATCGGGTACGCCCTCGGCCTGGTCCCCGGCCAGTTGATCCAGACAAGGTTTAGGCCATCTGTGTTCCTTCCTATCTGTGAGATGAGTTGGGGTTTATTGGTTCTATTGTCAGTCCTTGGCCTCCTCGCCGTTCTCGTCGAAAAATCCACGGCTGACGAACACTCGCAGCACATATAAAGCGCCAAACGCACAAACCATCTTCGGCCTGCGGTTTTTCCTTGGCCTCTTCTCCTCCGCCTTCTGGCCTAGTGTCGTCGCCCTGATCTTCAACTGGTACACGCCTGCCGAGCTCGCCGTTAGAGTAGCCTGCTTCACCGTCTGCGATGTTGCCGGCGCCATGTTTCTGGGCGCCCTACAGGCCGCACTCTTCCGCGACATGAACGGTGTCCACGGGTACAAAGGATGGCAGTGGCTTTTTATCATTTCAGGCGTTGTCACCGTTGGCCAGGGCCTGCTAGCGTTCGTTACCGTCCCCGACTCCCCGTCCAACACCCGCGCCATCTACCTCACCGAGAACGAGAAGCGCCTCGCACGCGAGCGTATGGCGGACTCCGGCGTCAACACCTCTAAACGCATCCCGGCATCTGTTCTCCGGACCAAGCTTCGCAAGCTCATCGTGCACCCCGTCACCTACTTCTTCCTCTTCTCCTTTGCCTTCAGCGCCTGGGCCCATCGTGCCAACTCGTACTTTGTGCTCTACCTCGAGAGCATCAAAGACTCGGCGGGCAACCGTGTATACGATACGTACCACGTCAACATCTTGCCGTTGGGCGGTTATGCTCTGCAGATTGTCACCAACGTGGGTCTCAACTGGCTTTCCGACTGGAAGCGCTGGCGTTGGCAAATCAGCGTCTTCTCCGCCGCAGCCCACGGCATCTGCTTGGCCGTTCTGTGCGGCTGGCCCTCTGACCAAAAGGTAATCCTTGCCTTTTACTTCCTCACATATGCGACCAACGCCGGCAGCCCCTCGCTCATGGCGTGGATGGCCGAAATTCTCCGCAAGGAGCCCGAAGCCCGTTCCATCATCGTCGCAATGACCGTAACGACCGTCTACGTCGGTCATGCCACAATCCCTCTAGGCGCTTTCCGCGTTGCCGACGCTCCCAGATACCCCATCGGCTTTCCTCTCACGGTTTCCTTCACCATCGCAACCATTATGGTTCAGCTTGGTATGCTGTGGTGGCATAGACGGCATCCCGAGGTGGCTGAGTACGGATACGAACCAGCTGTCAACAGTATTGGAACGCCGGATGAGGAGAACCCCAAGCTTGCCGACAGCGAGACTGTGACTAGTGGACATGACTCCAAGGCGGCTCAAGTTGCGGGAGCAAGGGAGCTGTAGGTACAGTTGAAGAATCAGGTTACCAGATGTGAGTTGTAGAATCACTAGCAGTCAGTATCAACTTTGTGAAGCGCTTTACGAAGCAGAACGTCCATGTTTCGGTCTTGTGAATCTAAACAAAATCCCAAAAAGCAACCCCGGACGTTTACACCCTACTCATTTCTTATTCACACACTTTTGAAGCACGCTTTGGGAAAGTCACGGGCACCTGAGGTATTATACGAACTTTGCTCAATTCAAATGTCATATTGCATGGTCTTTCGCATCATCACGAAACGCTTAGTCGGACCACCGCAGTTCTCGACCAACCAACCAAGTGCAGATGTGGAGGTTGTCTCCTCGCTGATCGAATTTTAATCAAGGCCGTCTTTTGGTGTTTCATTCTTGTCTTGGGCCTTTGGTCAGTCCCCTCTTGACATGCGTCCCCCGTCGGATTCGATGGTTTGTATCCTTGTCTGCATCAAATATGTTAGCACTTGACTAGACATGTGGTTCAATATCTATGAGAAGAGGCTTAGTACTTTGGCAGCAGTCTCCATGCAAATAGAGAGACATCGCCTACTGGGCTATGTCATCCACGTATATTCTTTGCGAGAGTTCGTGGTCGATGCCAGTATTATGAAGACGACAACAGCAACAAAGATGCATAAAAACAGGATCGTGACCCATACGGGTGCTAATTCGTCGGAGTCGTCACGTTCTTCTCTTGAGGGTGTAGGTGGGCCCCTGACTTCCACTCCTGCGGCGATAAGCCTGTATCCTCTTGAGCCTCCTTCGGCGTCGATGAGGTAAAAGTCCGCAGGGTTGGCGGCGGAAGGCCCTGCGGGAGAGTGCTGTGCATGGCGCGCACAACGTTCCTCCGCCTTGCGTTCCTTCTTCTTGTGCGCCGCGAGCGAGCCCTTATTCTGGCCCGCGAGCATGAAATTCGTGAGAAGAGCATTCTGGCCCGCGTCGCAGTCCCCCGCGTCGCAGCCCCCCGCGTTACAGCCCACGAGGGTCGGCGTCCACGAATCGTTGTCCGAGTCGGAAGAGTCGGAGGAGTCGGAAGAGTCTGACATGCTGTGTTCTCAGGATGGTAGCAGCTTCCAAAATGCGAACGGGGATCCAGCACGAGGTAACGGAGGAGAGGCAATCAGGAACACAAGCTCCAGTTTAGTGTGAAGAAAGTCGGACATCCATTATTTTATGGGAACGAAGACACTTCGTATATGTAAGCTTCAACGTAGCACAAGTCGGCAACGAACCAACTACAGCAGGGCGTTCGAGTTTCATCCAATGCAGATATGCGCTTTGTGGCGTTTCCGGCCGATTCTTCGTTCTCTACAACGCCGGTGGGCTGTCGGCCCGCGGGTCAATACGAGCCATCCGTATGGCGGTGACCGCAATCCTCTCCAAATCATTGGACTCGTTGAACCACTCACCGGCTCTGCCCCTGGAGGAAGGATCATATCTTCGCCTACATTGCCTCTCCTTGGATAACTATTTTCGTTGGCGTCTTCACTGCAGCCCTTACCGCCGTCGTTCTAGTCTGCGTGCGTATTCCTCACGGGTCAAACACGGGATACCCGAACTCATCACTGTGTTATCTTTCTCACAAACTCCAGATACGTTTCCTCGGGCTTCAGCAGACCACCGCCAGTAGCTGCTCGCCCTAACAACCCAGCGTTATTCTCCCCGCCAAGGCCCCAAGCAAGCCCTTTGATGCACACCACTTCAGTCGTTCAAGATTTGTCACCCGGCTTTCGCCGCCTATACAGCGTACAGATCAAATTCGTTCGTTAGTCAAGGTATGATTCCCTTCTCCTCTTATTCTACAATGGACAAAGAAAGACCCCCTTAGAGCCCAGCCCGCGCCGCTTCAGAGCGCACAATGGTCGGCACCTCGTCCTCCAGGCTCTTCTCTTGCGGCACCCAGCCGAGCACCTTGCGGGCGCGCACCGCCGCGCCGCGCGAGTTCATCCCCCAGCTCGCCGCCTCGAATCCGGCGGGGGACTTGACGGCCTCGTCGAACGACAGCTCGCGGACCTCGGGCTCGGCGTCTCCGAGCAGGCCCTGCGCGCGGGCCTCGCGGCCGACGGCCTCGGACAGGTCGCCCCAGACGTGCTCCCCATTCTCGGTGAAGTAGTACCCGCGGGCGCCCCAGAGCTCGGCCTCGTCGGCCTTCCGGGCCGCCGGGTCCAGCGCGGCCTCGACGAGGAGCGCGAAGACGGCGCTGAGGTCGTGCACGTGTACGTTGTTCCACCGGGCGAGGCCCCGGCCGATGCGGGGGCAGTATTTCTGCTCCAGGATGAAGTGCGCGAGCTCGTAGACTTGGCGGCCGCGGCCGGAGCCGGGCCCGCGGCCCTCGCCGTAGATGGTCGGCGGGCAGACGATAGCGGTCTTGACCGAGGCGGCGTGCGCCCGGCCGGTGTTCAGGACGATCTCGTCCACGTTGCGGTGGAAGGCGGCGGCCGGGAGGTTGACGAGCTCGTCGACGCCCTCGTAGTCGTTGAAGACCTTGTCGTCCGGTTCGCCAAACACCTTCTTCACCTCGGAGTCGAAGTAGGTCAGGATGCCGGTGCCGCCCGTGTGTAGCCAGAAACCCGGCCGGGAGGCCGAGTGGCCTTGCACGAGGCCCTTGGAGATGGCAGTCGCGGCTCCGGCGTGGTCCGAGGCGTCGGCGGTGTCTAAACAGGTGCGCGTGAGTACATGTGAAGCGGTTGTAAGTTGCAGGGGGGGGAATGCCACTCACGTATGACTATGTCGGCCCACGAAGCTTCACGCTCGAGTAGCTCAGAGTCGTCGAGGCCCCCGAGAACAATGCGGACTGTGGGGTACTTTTCGACAACCTTCTTTGCCTTGTCTTCTGAACGCACAAGGAGCGCATACTCGAACCCGGGATGCTTCTTGTACAGGTGGTAGAGAGCGTCGCCTCCAATGTAGCCGGTGGCCCCCGTGAGAAAGATTTTGGCAGTCATTAGGATTAGATGCGCTGGTAGTCGAGACAGGTAAGAAGGAAAGAAAAGTTTAGGATGTTTCAACCAGTATCTCAACCGTGATGCTTTGTTCGACTATATTCTGTTTGCACATTTAAGAGGGGTAAGAAAGCTCTATGACGTAAGGTGCTTGAGTGACGATGAGGAATCGGCCCCCGACCGAACCGGATAAACATTCTGGCCCCATCGTAGATTCCAAACTACCAGTGTGGCCTTCATCATTATCGTCTCCACCGAACTAGCTAGTGTCCGCTCATGCTATTCCTATTTAACCCTCGTATGGGTTACCTTATGTTGACAGTGGAAGATCACGACATTGCATATGTCATCATGTCGGCATATCGGTCTATCCTATCTGTCGTACATGCGTCCCCAGACCTGGGTGATAGTGGCGACATCCAAGTCCTCTTATCGATCTTCTGCGAGGCGATCAGAGCAATGGTCTCCGATGTTCTGAGTGTTCAGGTCTATCGCTGTCAATTGGTTGTGGAAAGGAAAAAAAAAGAATTGAAAAATGCGGAACAGTGATAGACAAGTCCAACGCTGAATCAGGACATTCCCAAAAGGCTGGAAGCTCCGAGTGCATGGGCGCGGAATACCACAAGCCTACGAGGCGAGCAGCCGAAGACGGGCAGCTGAACTCTCGGTGGCCGCCGTTCTTCTCATCGAGTTCGTACTTGGCCTTTCACGCGAGCTGATTTGCAGCCGACCCTGGTGACAGTTGGCGCTGGAACACGGACGAGACGTTATCGTATCCGGGGGACATGGAAGATTCGGACGGCGCGGGCACCGCCGAGCGGGTCTGCCGGCGACGATGACACGAAACAAGCCGGAGGGAGCCTACAGACGGGGGGCTACTGGACACGCATTTACCAGTTTCTCGGTCCGCCATGGGCTATTCCGAGCGAGAGTAAAGACTGGTAGCGACAATCCCGCTCCGGCCACCCTAAATGTCGCAGAAAGAGTAGACTGAGCCGCCAACCCGAGCCCACTTACCGTTGACGCTCTTTTGTGTTATGGACTGGCTATGTGTAGAGTTAAACTACATGGGGCAGAGAAGAGTTTAGCGTGTTGGTGCCACAGTTGAGGCTGAAGCTCGGCCTTCTAGCAGCGCCTAGACAGACCTTCGGTCATTCAGCAAGAGACAGATGACGGTCCAATTTCATTGAGCCGCTTTAGCGTCGAGCAGCTCCGCGAGTGGACAGAATTAGACGGTTGAGCTAGACTCCAAGCATACGGCTGCCTGCCCACTGCACGTCTCATGTCAGCCCTAGATAGCGTTGGGCCCTGTTCCACCGGTGTCACGGTTTAGACGCTCAGGCATGCTGGAACCGGTTCGGAGTGTTGGAAGCACACGAAAGACATGCATTCCTGTGATGGCTGTGATGGCGTAAAGGGGTGCTGCATAGTGCGTTGATGGCCGTCATGTTGAACACGCATCGCCATAAGCGAGTGATCGAACGGTATCCCAGAGGTGCGGGATTTGCCTTTGCGAGGCAGAGTATCCGTAGAAGAGAAGAAAAGGAAGGAAAACAAAAAGACTGGACCTCGGTCGATCCCGCACAGTCAGTCCACTACTATCCCCGTTAAACAGACGGTCAAGCTTTTTTTTCCTTCTTTCGGTTTCTACTACGTAGGTTACGTAGGTCTGAGGGAGAATGGGCCGAAGATGTGGGGAGGAAAAAGTGGTGAGCCATTGGCTAGGGAAGCACCCGCTCGACGGAAGCCATGAATGCCTAGAACTCTGTAGGTATGGTAGCCCGAAATGGCGCTGGGGCCCTTTGTTCTTCTTCGTGTTCCAAATCCCAGTTTCCACCTTTGCCAAGGAAGCTTCGCCACTACAGACAGGTCCCGACCTCAGTTGGCATCGAGACTCGAGAAAAGGCCAAGCAGGGAGGACGAGATGGAGACGCGGGCAATCTAACCGTGTTTTTCCTCCTGGGCTACCATGTATCGGCCAAGATCGAGACCGCGAGTCAGCCCGGATGCGAGGGAACTCTGTCTGTATACTTGCCTCGGTACGTGACTTGGTATTAGGTACCTGGCCTGGCTCATTCATCTCCTTATGTCCGTGTATGCTGTGAACAGTAGGCCAGCTTAATTACGGTTGCAGAGGTAATACGGGACGGAGGCATTATTAACACATGCCTGTTCCTGTGCAAGACGACGCTAGACGAATACCCGAGTGGCTGTGTGTCAAGGTGAGATTGGTGTGGTCAGATGCAGGGGAAGCGGGTTCTTGGCACCGCCAGCGATTTTTTTTTGTCTTTGAAAGAATCAAAGGGAAACTTTGCGTTCACCGTAAAATGTGACGAGGGAACTAGTAACGCGAGTGGACCGACCCTGAACTGTCTGGTCAGCCCGCGGGAAACATTGGATGGCAAGACCGCGGGCGGCATGTGGGATGAAAATAGCGGCAGGCAGATCCATGCTATGCCGCCGTCCGAACCAAATCCACGCGCCGGTCGTGTGACGTGCCGCCGGCATTGTGCCAGCTCGATGCAGAAGTCGTCCCGGACGCCGTTCACCCAGGCCCGGGGAGAGCACAGTGGAGAGACGGAAAGAGGTTTGTGTGAAAGTTACAGAGTAGTACTGGTAGTGACTCCTCAACTCAGCACCTCGGGTGGGAAAGTGAGCGACACCGAGCGACACCGAGCGACATCGAGTGAGCGAGTGCATATGGTTGTGGTGCAGCTGCAGCAGCTGCAGCACATGTATGGCCTCTACTTCAGTTTCAGACATTGGATGCCAGCCAGCCGTTCCGACTCCTGAATATCGGGGAGACTCCGCCAAGACCTGGTCTGGTGTCGGTGGTGATGACTGCAAATGCGTTGGCGAAATGAGAGAAAAAATGAGCTCCCCCGGGTGGAATGTCGCGTGCGCTCGTACCGTTTCGCCTCACTCGCTGCCAAGACCCCGACACCGATGGCGCGCCCCAGGCTCTCTCGGGAGGGAAGCCTGAAAGCAGAAGGATCGTCGTGTGGGCGATCCCCTCGTCGAATCTACCATGTATCGGTAGTTGGCTCGTGTTTATGCGCCCTGTATCCGTATCCATCTGTACACCACGCGTTCTAGACCGGCCTGGCCATCGGGAAACCCAGAGCTTGGATGGATCAGTGGACGGGTGCTCTGTGGGAGATTTGACTGCTCGCCCGTAACGTTTCTTCAGGGGCACAAGGTGACCGTGAGCAAGCGCCAACAGAGGCCTTGCAGTTGGCCACTGCACCACTGTGAGGGTGAGGACATAGGTAGGTAGTCGTGAACGGTAACGGTGTCGAGAGTCCGTCTCGGAGAATGAGTCGACGGCGAATGAATCTCGATCAGGAATGGAAGAAAAAACTGGGGCTCAAATCAATGCGGACCACAGTCTTGGTCCATCAAGGCCAAGTCGTCCAATGAGCGGCTGAGCTGCTATTTTCTGCGTCCTTCGTCGCGCCCCCTGGATCGTGCATCTGGATGTCGACAGAAACAAGAATCCACGGCTCCAGAGTCCAGAGAGTGGATCGAGCGATCAACTTGGAGACGTCCACGTGTCGGCGGCGGTTCGTATATGGCCCCAAAGGTGACAAGCCCGGCTCAGCCCAGTGGGCAGAGGAACATCAACAGTGGAGGAATTGCGATGTAAGCCGACGCTCACTTGTGGAGTGGGGATGGAGAGCAGAGTATCCGTATTCGCACCGGTAGAGCCAGGCTGTGAAGAATTCGTCCGTACCGGTGTTCGAGGAGTGCAGGTTGCCAGACATCAGTCAACATGGACGATAGACGGACATTGGGTGAATGCGAATGTGCAAGCCAGACAAGAAACAGCCCCTTGGCACGCGGTTTGCTGGCTGGTACGAGGATCCGGTTTGGGAATTGAGGCGGGCGGCGGTCGAATAATGCAAAGAAAGGATGTAACTGGAGGGGGGAGGGGGGGAGACTTGAACCAACCGACTGCACGGTACTTGGTGAATAGGTGAGCCACCTACGGACACTTTTCGTACCTACCTATCAACCTGTAAGGAAGGAACGGACTGTATACTTACCTAACGCATACCAAGAAGGAGCAAGCAATTGGAGACTTTCTGGTGGTGAGGTGAGTGGAGCTGCATGACCCCTGTTTCAGCACCGGCTCCCCTGCTCTTTCCCACCGGATTTCACTGGCCTTTGCTTCTTGGCTTGGGAAATGTGGCTCCTTCCCCGGTACTCCCTTGGAACTGGCGATTCTGGCCGGGGCAAGAAGACAAGGAAACACGCGCCTTCCATTGGCCGACGACACGCCCCGGCACTGACCGTTTTACGATCCAGCAGCGGGAAGGTCTCAGCCCAAAGAGGAAAGATGGCAAGGGGTGCAGCTGCTGCCATGCAGGACAGGAGCGAAGGTTGGTCTGATGAGGACGGACAGGAAGGAGCGTGTGTTGTGTGTGTGTGTGTGTGTGTGTGTGTGTGCAAGTAATTAATCATGTACCTGACTGATGTGTGTGTGTGGTGGCAGTTGCACTCGGCCAGAGAGAGGGAAAAATGGTCAACAGGAGACACGCGACGGTGATAATTCTCCCCTGCTGTACGTACCCTCGTCTCTTCCACCGCTTCCTTTCTCCTGTTTATTTTATTTATTTTATTCTATTCCTCGTCTGGTTTCCTCCCAATCTCCTAGACTCCCTTTTAACTTGTCCTCTCTTACCTCTTTCTTCCTCCTGTCTTGCTTCTCGTCTCCTGTTCCTGTTCTGTCTCCCACCCCACCTCTCTTTCTCGAGCTTCCTTCCTCTTTCGTCTGTTAAATAAGCATCTGCGCTCACTCTCACTCACTCACGAGTCACTCACTTACCCAATTCACTCGCTTCCTCACCCACACATACACACCCTCCCGCGTCCTCCCGCACCACACCACCGGCAGCTCCCTGGACGAAGCTCCCGCACCATCACCGAGTTGAGCCTAACTCCCGCAATATCCCAACCACGAACCAGGTCACCCCTCCTTCGCTCGACCTCTTCCCATTCCAGCCGCTTACCCCTTCACACACGGATCAAGCGCCACGCCTCGTACTACTATACTCAGGACTTCTGCTCCGAGATCTGCCACCCTTCCGTCGACCGCCAATCCCTCCCTCACTTGCTGTCGCTGTCGATTGGTCGACAGGGTTCATATCTAATTGACACACACACACGCAACGAACTGTCACCTCTAGAGGCCCTTAACGAGGCCCTTAACTACCCTCCTCCCTACCCTCCCACCATGCCCCAGCTTCCGAATTCGACCCACGAAGTTCCAGTCATCAATACACAAGTCCACGACTCCGGTAACACTCCCTACATCATGGCCGAAGAAGGCGGTCACTACGCCCCAGCGGTCGGCAACAGCCAGCCCAAGCAGGAGTCCGAGTTCACCATCAAGCCGCGCATGACGGATTTCAACAACGACGAGCTCCGCGAGGCCCTGTCACCCACCGGACCCATGACCCCGAACCCCTTCAGCCGTAAGAACACGAGCATCGACATTGACGACTACTTCACCGGCCCTCGCGATATCCTCAAGCACTCCAAATGGCCCCTCTTCATGCAGATGCACGGCAGTATCCTGCCCAAGATGATCGTCCCCTTGATCTGGATGTCCATGTGGTCTGCCGCCATCACCTGCATCGACAGATTGCACACAAACATTGGTGTCGATTCCGTCCTCTTGACCGTCCTTGGTTTCGTCGTCGGTCTGGGTCTTTCCTTCCGCAGTTCCACCGCTTACGAACGCTACGCCGAGGGCCGCCGTTACTGGGCCCAGCTCATTCTCGCAACACAGAGTCTCGGTCGTGTCTTCTGGATCCACGGTGGCGAGGCCGAGGGCGTCGACCCCAGACAGTCTCTGCTCCGCAAGGTCGGCTGCATGAACCTCCTCCTGGCCTTTGCTGTGTCTATCAAGCACAAGCTCCGATTTGAGCCCTATACCGCCTACGAGGATCTCGAGCACCTCGTCGCCCACCTGCAGACGTTTGCCCAGGAGGCCACCGCCGCCGAGCCCGAAAAGCTCACTCTCAAGAAGAAGAACTTCTTCAAGGAGACTGGCGAGTACCTCGGCGTCTCCTTCGCCGCCAGCAACCCCCGCAAGACCATCAAGAAGGCCTCGCGCCCCCTCGGTAACCTGCCCCTCGAGATCCTCAACCACATCTCTTGCATCGTCGACAAGATGGTCGAGGATGGCCAGCTCAAGGTCCCCATGCAACAGACCCTGGCCTACAACAACGTAGCCCTCCTCAACGACATCATGACGGGCACCGAGCGCGTGCTCACGACCCCTCTCCCCATTGCCTACTCCATCGCCATCAGCCAAATCACCTGGGTCTACGTTATGCTGCTCCCCTTCCAGTTGATTGACAAGCTCGAGTGGATCACCATCCCCGCCACCGTCGCTGCCGCTTACATCATCCTCGGCATCCTCTTCATCGGCCGCGAGATCGAGAACCCCTTTGGCGACGACGTCAACGACCTGCCGTTGGAGGCGTACTGCGAGCAGATCGCTTCGGAACTCGACATCATCGCCTCTTTCGAGAAGCGCGACCCCTACCGGTTCATGGAGTCGTCCCGCAACCTGCCCCTGTACCCCGCGAGCATGGCCCCCTACCACATCTGGATGGGCCGCTCCGAGGAGCGCGTCCGCGAGGCCATCAAGTCCAAGCACAACACCGTTTTTGAGTTCCGTAAGCAGGTCATTCTCGAAAAGGTGGCCTCCAGAGCCGGTCACACTGGGGAAAAGCCGAGCAGCGAGGGCACGACAACGATCAACGGCGATCATAACGTGTAAAGGACATCCGTCCTTCACCTTTGGTGGCCTCGACCTCTTGTCGCGGCTTCCCTATGCTGTATTTTCTTTCTTTTCTTCCAACATTTCCTTGACCCCTTGCTGCATATTTCGGCAAGGCGAGAAATGGGTTCAGCGATTTGCGTCAGGAGCATTCAAGGCACGGAAAATTCATACAAGCCGAGGCATGTGGCTTTGGCACTGGAACGGTTCGGGATTTCTTTTCACTGTGATTGCCTGGAAACAGAAACAGAAAAGGACAGATGTGTTTTTGAGCGCGGCATTACTTCCCACAGCATGGGACATTTTAAAAACAGACTCTACAAAGGGTAGACATCTAAACTGAATAGAAAACATTTGAAACTATCAAGAAAAGGAACTTACTACGTATGCGTGACAACGAGCAGCTAAGCACAGGACCGATGCTGGATGAAAATCCAACCCAGACCTGTGGCCTCAATGCGAGAAGTCCCGAGCAGACTTTGGAGGCCGCTCGACTACCAAGAGTCTGGGTCATCGTCAAGGGAATTGATCGGGCACTCGGGGCGGGCCGCCCTCGGCGAAGTGGGGTTCATCGGCAGTGGTGGACACGGTACACCAACCATGCTGTGGCTGGCTGGCTTGGTGGGTGTATGTGTGTGTGTGTGTGTGTGTGTGTGTATGTGAGTCAATGTGGATTCCTTATGCCTCGAGCGACAGGGAACCGAAGAGGACCTTGGACGGACAGGACTGGGAGGGCTCCAACGCATTGATGCGTGCGAGCTTGAGTTACAACCAAACCGAAACAAGAGGGGGCAGCTCCAATGTCGAAAAACTTTCGTCAAGGGGCGGGTCGCGGGAGACCGGGTCGTTCTAGATCCCGAAGGGGGATGCCGCTGATCTACCCACAATACTCTGAACCACGTACTATGTAGGCCGGATCGACGGCGTGGTGGCCCTAGTGTGGGTGGGTTCTACGCGAAGTAAGGGACCGCCGCCCTCGTATTCTCCCTCTCCCAATCCTCCGCGTATCTGTTGCGACGTCTTTCGGGGTCGAGACGCGTAGGGCGCTGTAGTTTCAGGAAGTGAAGCCTCTTAAAGCCGGTCGGGGTGGAACCGGGGCACGTTCAGCCCTGGTGCTTGGGAAGTTTGGATATCTTCTCGCCGTGTCTTTCGTCATTTATGTGAAGACGGTGATATTGACGACTGTGGGGGGGAGGTCATCTTCAACCAGTATTACTCTGGGCCATCTAATGGTTGGCAGCACGATGGGTTCTGATGGTAAGCTTGTCAACGTTGACTTCGGGCCCCTTGGCTTCGACTACGGGTTTGAAAGGAGGACAAAACACCGGGTTCGTGCTCCTGTTGCCCTTCAAAGGGCAAACATGCTCTGATTCGATTCCAAAAACAGCCCCGGACCATGGATGCACGGAGCGGTAAGGGCTGAAGCCTGAAGAGGGCGACTCAGGTCGCATACTGCACGCCGTCCTGCATTGATGCCGCTGCTGTGAGATATTCGGGTCTGTCGCAGCACCTGGTGGAGATGTATGGTCCAGAACTATAAGAATAGGGACCACGAGTGACAAGAAATGTACTTGGTGACAAAACCACACCTTGCCCGAACAAACGATGCGTCATTCTTCCAGTCTCAAATACCCATGTGACTGAAAGCTTGAAATCTTCCAAGAGAGAAGAACCCCAGCAGTGCGCTTGTTTATGATCATCTCGATGTTGGCTGAAGGGCAATAAACACATCTCACATCACTTGCACCGAGTGTTAATTTTATAATATCCATTCATTTTAACGAGAGTATGTAGTGAGCTATCCATTACGCGGGTCCAAAGTATATAAGTACATGATTATGGCGCCCAAAATGCCCCATCATGATCAAGAGTAACATGGTCCATCCAAGGTCGAGCCGAAGCGCTGTCGTGATGAAGACCGCTCCCCCCAAAGGAGGAAAAAAAAGGCCACAAAGGGTCCTTTTCGACGAAAAGGAAAATGAAAAAAGGGCTTAGTTGCAGTCGGGGTCGGAGCCGTCGTAGGGGGCCAGGGTAAGCTCCTGGTTGTTGTTGGTGAAGGCCCTGCTGTCGGTGGCGATGCGGAGGACCGAGTCGGCCGAGTTGCGGTTGAAGTAGAAGCGCGTGTATGTGTTGCTGTTGACGCCGTCGTCGCCGGCAGCGGCGCAGCGGAGGGCCACGCCGACGGTGAGGGACATGTTGTTGACCTGGCAGACGACGGGCGCGAGCTTGCGGACGAGGACCTGGCGCGCGGTGAAGGCGTTGACGGGGCGGTTGTCCTCCTGGTACGGCGCGGACACGGCGAGGAGGTTGCTGCCGGACTCGAAGAGCTGACCGGTGGCGAGGTTCAGGTCGAAGCGAGCGGCGACGGTGCCGGCGGGCTTGATGGTGAAGCGGTTGTTGCCGGCGGCGACGACGGCGCCGGGGACGGGGCCGGTGACTACCTTGAGGCAGAGGTTGCGGACGAAGCCGCCGGTGGCGGTCGCGGACGCAGCGGAGGAGGAGGAGCTGGGGGAGGAGGAAGAGGAGGTGCCGGTGGTAAGAGTGCTGGTGATGAAGGTGCTACTCTCGGTCGAGGAGGCGGCCGAGGTCGTGGTGGCACTGGTAAGGGTGGTGCTGTCAACCGACGAGGAAGAGGTCGCTTCCTCGGTGGAGGAGGCCGAAGCGGAGGTCAGTGTGCTGGTCTCGACTGAAGAAGAAGCGGCCTCAGAGGATGTCAGGGTGCTGGTCTCGACTGAGGAAGAAGTGGCCTCAGAGGAGGTAGCGGTGAAGGAAGCGCGGATGTCAGTCACCGTGGCGTTAGGGGAGAGACTCGAAGAGACGGAGAGCGAGATCCCGGTAGAGGTGCTGTTCGGGAAGAGAGTCGCCGAGGCAGACAGAGACGTCTCGGTCATGGTGGTG
Source organism: Colletotrichum cereale (assembly GCA_034509685.1). Taxonomy (NCBI): domain Eukaryota; kingdom Fungi; phylum Ascomycota; class Sordariomycetes; order Glomerellales; family Glomerellaceae; genus Colletotrichum; species Colletotrichum cereale. The sequence continues at coordinate 47,590 of JASUDE010000134.1, forward strand.
TTGGGGAAGAGAGTCGACGAAGCGGAGCTCGACGCCAAGGTTGAGGTGACGTTCGGGAAGAGAGTCGACGAAGAAGACAGGGAAGTCTCGGAGGCAGTGGCATTAGGGAAGAGAGTGGAAGAAGCCGACAGCGAAGCCCCGGTAGAAGTGGTAGCATTAGGGAAGAGGGTTGTAGAAGCAGAGAGCGAAGTCGAGGTGACGTTCGGGAAGAGAGTTGAAGAAGCCGACAGCGAAGTGGAAGTGACGTTCGGGAAGAGAGTGGAAGAAGACAGGGAAGAGGAAGTGGTATTGGGGAAGAGCGTCGAAGAAGCTGATAGCGAAGTCGAGGTCACATTCGGGAAGAGGGTTGAAGAAGCCGACAGCGAAGTGGAAGTGACGTTCGGGAAGAGAGTTGAAGAAGCAGAGAGCGAGGTAGAAGTGACGTTCGGGAACAGGGTTGAGGAAGCGGAAAGAGATGTTTCGGAGGCGGTGACATTAGGGAAGAGAGTTGAAGAAGCAGAAAGCGAAGTCGAGGTGCTGTTGGGGAACAGAGTCGAGGAAGAAGACAGGGACGTCTCAGTCGAGGTGCTGTTAGGGAGAAGAGTCGAAGAAGCAGAGAGCGAAGTGGAGGTAACGTTCGGGGACAAGCTCGAGAAGGAAGAGCTCGTCACGGTCTCCACGGACGACGTCGAGATGTTGGGGAAGACGGTGGTCGACGTAAGACTGGACGTGATGGTCGTGGACTCCAAGGTGACGGTGGTGTTGGGGAATAGCGTCGAGGTTACGGAGCCGGTGGGGACCGAGCTGCTGGACTCGCTCGCGGTGATGTTGGGGAAGGTCGACGTGAAGGTCGAAGGAGCCGAAGAGGTCTCCGAGATAGTGATAGATGTCGTTGTGTCAGAGAAAGTGGAAGTGAGTGACTCGCTCTCGGACGCCGACGACGAAACGATGCCGGAAGAGACGGTGGTGGTGGCCGTCGTGGTCGATAAGAGAGTCGTGGTCAAGCCCGTGCTGCTGACAGTGATGGTGACGACGGTAGTGGACAGGACCGTGGCGGGGACCGATGCGGTGACAGTGACGATGTCGGTGGCCGAGGTCACGGTGTTGGGCAAGACTCCGAGGCATGAGCAGGCCGAGGCGTAGCGCTCGACGGAGCTGCAGGCCGAAGCGTATGCTGGGAACGTGTTGGGTGAGACGGCGGTCACCGGGCCCTGGCGCTTCTGGAGAACAGTGCTGTCGATGACCAAACTGGTCACGGCAGGGCCCGCAGCGCCCACGGTGACGGTGGTAGTCGATGTGACGACGCCGCTGGTCGGAACCGTGACAGTCTCGGTGGTAGTGCTGTGAGGTGTTAACTAGTGACGGGGGACTAGGGCTTGGGCACGGGAACTTACGCGGCACCGGGGAAGACGGTCACCTCCAGAAACCTGGAGCAGTCGGCAGTACCGCTTCGGGTGGTGAAGGCACTGGCCGCGATGGCTGGAATAGGCAGGGTGTCAGTCTATGTGAACTCCTGGTGTAGATGCCCGGGAGGGGATGATTGGGGTATACGGATATGGCGAACCTCTAAGGCAGTTGTCCCTGGCACACTGAGCAGCGCCCAACCCAAAGAGGGTGGCCAGCACGGCGGAAGTGGAGGGCTTCATAGCTGTACTTGGAATAAAGAGTGAATGGATCTCTCTCTGTTGCAGACTAGGGACCGTTAGGCTTCGGAGCGGAGGCTTCGAAGTGTTGGTTGTCGGGAGCTTGTCGTAGGGAAGAGATGCAGGAGAGGACTGTGCTGGTGTGATGATAAGAAGCACTATCCAGAGGAGGCGCCTGGAAACGTGGGATTATATACACAACTGAAGACATCTTGAAGAGGGCCCTCCGGAATACAACGCGGATGGCCCACGAATAGCACCACCGGACATGAACTCATCAGTACCCAAGGGATGGCAGAGGCAAAGAACCGCTGCCGCTAACATCACGCTTCTCCGGGTCTGAGACTCCTTCTTCCCTTGGGCCATCTCGCAATTGCCGCAACGATGGTGCTGGCCATGCGGCTCGCCTGTCACAGAAGAGAGTTGATCTCTCCCCGAGGCCAACGCCGCTGTTGCTTGCTTTACCCATCGAGACATGGGAAATCTAGGAAATCCCATCCCTGCCTGAGCACGTCGGACACATACCAAGTCAAGCTCGCGGACACTAGCGAACGTGGCTTGACTAGCACCGACTTCGTGCCCGTCGTGATGGACCCACTGTGCGGCGCCCTCGCAGAAACCCGCGCCGTCGCCGGCTAGGCGAGAGCTGCGCTTGCGTGACGAGGAGTATGTTCCCTAGTGTGGTCGCGGCACTGCGCTATTGTCATAGTGGGCTTCAAGCTGATTAGCACTGCAAGGAACCCGACGGACTTACTGCAAGGGCAGATGAAGTCTGTCTGAGATGTAGTGTAGGTAGGCAGCATCGGACCGTGGGCACACCATGGCCAGAGACTTGGCAGGGAACGGGCCAAAGGCCGCACGAAAAGGGAGAACGGCCTTAGCCAACCACGAGGAGAGACGCTAGAGACCTTCCGAACGTTTCTCATTGGATAGAGAGACCAAAAGAAGAAACAGCTGGCCTTGAAAGGTTGTAAACCCATATGATTTCAACAAAAAGCAAGCGCTCGCTGGCGCGTGGGATTGGGCGGAATCGTGCTCCGCGCTGCCTGTGCGAGTCACATTTGATGAAAAGGTCTTCAGAAGCCCTGTGTCGGACGTAGACTAGAAACAATTACGCCACAGTCATGAGTGCGAAACTCGGTTTTCTGTCTGGTTTCATGTAGTAGAGCTGAGGTCACCATGTAGGGCATCTTGGTGACCGCGATACATTTTGCCTGTCATCTTCTTGAGAGAACCTATCCCGAAGCCCACTCATCAAACCGCTTTGATCCAACGGTATATGTGGTGGGAAAGTCATGTAGTCAACGTTGTATGCGAGGGACGCCCTCCAGTCCAGAGAGTGGTTTTGCAAGAAAAAAGGACAATGTAGCTCTCATGAAGCTTCATCAGCACAAATGAGCTAACTCGATATGAAACCCTACAACCACCTGGCACCCATCTTCTTGCATACGTCTGTTTCTGGCGACATTACTACTCCAGAGTAAGCCCTGCTGAGATGTCTAAGACGATCAAGAAGCCTCTCAACAAACTGAGCTCGGAGGGTCTCCTCCTAGATCATGGCTTCAGCGTTCAACGCGTCGGCCTAGAACATCTCTTCCATAAGGGCGGCTGAGATACGAAGCCTGGGTTTGCACTATCACCATCGTTCAGCTCGTGGAAACTGTGCCAAGCCTGTTTTTGTCGGATTCAAACAACGCGAGATAAGCACCCAAGCCGTATGTCTACGTGGCTGCCGTGAGACATTGATCGATCCCACGAACAAGCTAGACTTTGAACGTGCCAGAGGTCTCTAGCGGCGCGGTCCCTACGGCTTCTCGGCAGTAGTCGACACAATCAGGTCGGGATAGGTACCTAACATTGCGCGGGGGAAGAATACGCCCTACGGCTGACCTACATGACCCCCAAGCCCGAGAATTGTACCATGTGTCGAAGTAAATCCCACAAGCCGAACCCTGATGCGATGTCTTAGCAGGCCCCCACCCAAAAACCATGTGTGATGACCGAGTTCGGAGTTATCAGCAGGTGCTTCGCATCTCTCTACCAGCCCTAACTCTCAGCAATATTATATACTTCGATGAAAAACTTGAGGAAATTAGTGACTAGAAGGAATGCAGAGTTCCATGGTATCCTATCAGAAATGAAGGCCGTCAAAGAACGAGGGCATCATTCGGCCACGTGTTTGTCACCAAAATAAGATCACGTCAACCTCTATTATTTTATGTGTTGGGAGAAGTGGCCCGAGTTTTTGTTACTAGTGAGACGAGGATCTGAGAACATTGATGTCAGTATCATGCTTATGGTGAGGACGCGATTGCTTTCGTTTCCATTTCTCCCTCCCGTCCTTCGATGTAGCAGTATGTGACGATCGATGATCCCCTTCCTAGCCCTGCCCTAGGGACCAGCCCGATACAAACATGTCAGGCAACTGACAGATCTGCAGTGAAGCCGTCTTGATTCTCGGGTCTTGGATCCCCAATCGCGTCTTCTGTTTGGTCGACATACTGTCGGTAGACTCAGTCGCCCTTAGCAAACGTGACTCTTGGAAGGGAGATTTTGTCTTTGACAGGACAGCGGGTCGATAACCGGATACGACGGGTATCTTACGGCAACTACTTGGATGAATGGATGGCTTACGAACCTTCTCAACGTCCGCTTTTGCGTGCTAATGTATGCCAGCCGCTCGCCGGCACATGCACCAAGACAAACTGTACGCTGTTCTGAGACATGACTCAATATCGAGAGCCCCTTGCTGTTAGTGTTCTATCATCCGAATTCCAGGCAATTGAGACGTAGATGCTGGTCCGCGCGATGCTCGCTGACGCTGCTAAGCTGAATAGCATCATTGATTTTTGGAAGAGCTCATTGATCCCAAGGGAAGGGAACTAATTGTTGTCACCGCGTCTGGAATTGACTATCAGTTCTCACCGTCATCGATTTGTATTCCCTGTAACATCTTCATTCTTGGAGTTGGCTTAGAAAACGTTGATATGTAAATGCTCGTCCCTCACGGTGTCCTTTTTATCAGGAAAAGAACTGCTCAAGTCACTTCTCTGCATCCATCTTTCCAGAAATATGTGGAAAGAAAGTAAGTATATCCCCAACTATAACGACGCCAACTATCTATTCTCAATTCAAACAGGGCGACGAAATAACCTCGTACAGTAAAGAAGCTCGCCGGCTGCTTTGTATGAGGGAACTAGATTGTAAATCCGCCAAAGTAACTGTTATACTATTTCGGAATCATGAACCCTGACCAACCATCGTCAATGTAGAGATGCGGATCATTTTTTCTTTAGAACCCCATTTCACAGCTATTTTACGATTGCCGAGCGAGTTCCAATAAAATCCACCGGTTTTACGACTACCAGAAGAGATAAGAGTGGCCGGCGTTCTGGAACCCGCGTGAGTGTAAAAAGTTATTGCGACTCACTGACAAAGAATTGCGAATTACAAGGACTAGAGAAAAACATCAACTCCCCCCGCCCCCCCAAACACTGTGGTCATTTATCATGCACCTGCGCGGAGCCTGTTGAGAGGTTGATTCAGCTGAGGATGGTCTGTAGTCGTTTGCCGCATCAGTATCCAAGGGTGGAATTGCACAGCAAATCAACAGCGTTATTTCCGATTTGTTATATCTTGGCTTACTTGGACGTGGCCGTCGAATTCGTTCGTCGGCTTGTCGGACCATCACCGGCACATGGATGGCTTGGTGGCTCGAGAATAGTGACTGGATCAGGTCGCACCAAACGGGCGAATGTTTGTCTTCCCAGATGGAGCGAACATTACTACCTTTTTCCGTTGTCTCTTCAACGGTCGATGGAACCCCATCCATCCACAAGGCAATTTCCCATGCAGACATGGAATGTATCGCCCTGGACAACTGAGACAAGAATCCTTTCTGGAAGCAGTATCACCACCAATGTCGACGTTTAATCTAAGTCTTTCCGCCATTATCGGCCAATGAGGCAACTCTTTGGATATTGGTTTTTAGAAACAAAAGCCAGGATCTATCAAGATAAAAGCCCTTGTCAAGCCAAAAAGGATGGGAGCAAATACCGCTAAGCGCAACCAAGTCGATCGGTCGCCGGATCCGGAAGTAACAGGTTCTGCAGTTGATGCGATCTCTGAGACATTTCGACGAACGCGTGCTGAAAAGGATGGTAGCGGTTATTTTAGCATACCTGGTACAAGAAGTGGCGTCCTCTATATGTGTCTTGATTTCCTTTTGTTTGAATCTTTCATCTCATTTCTTGTTCATTTTCATCGTTTTGCTGTTGGCTGCTTTGCAGTCGTGACGACTAGATCGGTCTTATTTCACGGTATCTAGACTCTTGGAAAGAAGCACATCAGAAATCACTGCATTGCCAGAATTCCCATTAGTACCCTCGGGCCACGAAGCGAGGAGACAGATTCATTCTCCGTTGAGACGCTCTCTACAGTTACACGACAATCGAAGACCCAATGCGACGATAGGCCAAGCGAATGCTCCAATGCTGATCTGGTCCAGTCCAGTGAGGGAAGACATGGAACTCCCCCCTGACGCCATTGGCACGACGGGGATTGATCTTCCAGCAAACTCATACGAGAGCCTCGTTAACCTGATCCTTGGCGTTACTATCGCCTTGTTAATGATTACGACTATATTTGTTGGGTTACGAGTCTACGTCAGGGCGTTCATCATAAGGAAATGGGGAATGGATGATACGATGCTTGTATCGTCGTTCATGGCAGTATTGTTTCACGATTTCATGATGTGTCTAGGTAGGACCTCCAATGCCACTCATCACGCGCGATGCTCAATCTTCAATCAATCGCTGATCAACATCACATATACGCAATAGGCACAAGATTTGGACTCGGAAAACATGTCTGGATGACACCACTTAGGACGATCATCAAAGGCCAAAAGGTAAATTTGCGCCTTCTTAATTTGAGCCTATACACAAACTCTAATACACTGGATGAATACAGTTGGCGACGCTCATCATCGTATTCTACAATGTTGCATTCATTACCATTAAGATCGCTTTCCTCTTCCAGTACCGCCGAATTTTCCCTCTCCCAACGATCGAGCTGCTCTGCAACATTGGAATCGCGTTCCTGGTTCTATTCGGCATCTCGTTAGTCATCTCTACCGGAATCACCTACAGCCTGGTGTTCGGCAACAATTACTGGAACTCTCCTATAGACATCCTGGGGTGGTGGCTTACAAACGCCGTAATACACCTGATCACGGACCTATTTATACTCCTTCTGCCATTGCCGCTACTTGCTCGGCTTAGACTACACAAACTGCAGAAGGTCGCATTGATTGCCAGTTTCTCCCTTGGGCTTTTGTAAGTAGTATTGTGACATGAATCTGGATTTTGGTGATTATTCTGTCCAGATACTGTATTGATAATCACGATTGGAGAAGCTTGCTGATATCGATTTCTTGCCAGCACGTGCGCTATATCCATCATTCGAATCCTATCACTTCCAGAATCTTTCAATACGATCGACCAAACGTTCGAGAGCACGCCAACCGTCGTTTGGAGCGTCACGGAACTTTCAAGCGCCATCATCTGCTGTTGCATCCCCACGCTACGCCCTTTGATTCAGAGATCTCGTTATCTGCCTGGAGGAAGCGCTTATGGCGGAAGTACTTTCAATATTGCACCCCGTTCCCGTTGCAACTTTCGACAGCACACTGATAGGTTGTCTTCGGCAATGAGTTGGGTGTCTGACACCGCTGTAAGAAAGCCAAAGCCTAGTTTTTCTTGGAAGCGAAGCCGTCAACGCAGCGAGCAGTCGACGGTTGAAGGGGTTGACGATATTGAACCTGCGACCGCAACGCCGATGATGCCCGTAGGAGCGAGGTTGTCCGCATTTCCAGCAATTCCAGCAACACCGACCGAGGCAGCAACACTGGTAGAAGCAGCTACATTGGTCGAGACAGCAACACCGAGGGCAGAGGTGAACGGTGTGGGACAGGAAAGCGGCGGACTTGTGCAGAACGGAGGAATTTCGGCGAAAAGAAACAGCATCAGAAGCAGTGTATGTAGCGAAGGGAGCATTGGTGCCGGAGAGGAAAGTGTGCGTAGAAACCGGAGTGCCCGGAGACACATGAGCATAGCGTTGACAGAGAGGGACTCTGACGATGATGTCTACTATTTCGGAGTCACGGAGGAGGAGGTGAATGTGGAGTGTCCAACACCACTAAGCCCGCCGCCAAAATATTCCAAGTCGCAGCACGATTCATAGTATGTTCCTTTTTTAGATATTACCACACAAGCAGATCGTTAACAAATGATGTTTCCCTGCTACAACATGGGTCGATTTTTATTTATTCATATCAATGCAACGTATTATGTGTCTAAGCGATATCAGTGCATTTTCAATGTCAATCTAAATCTACATAAGGCTTTGTTGTCTTGTGGCTTGGCTCCATCACAAGAGAAACCTTTTCGGCAACAAAACGCTTTCCTGGCCGAAGTTTTATAAATCTGGGACAAAGTCGAAGAAGTTGATCTCACCGCTATCGAACACAATCTTGTGTAGAGCAGCCAAGCGCGACGAAAAAATTGATCTAATTAAGCTTTGCCGTTGTAGCCACCTTGAGGCAACCACTGCGTGCAACTGAAGGCCATTTCAAAACCAATTGCTTCGGCTCTACGGAAAAGCTCAACGTTGTAACGAGGACCAGTTATTCATTTTGGGTCGTGTAGATAAGTTGATGGAGACTAAGAAAGAGTCTTGGGGTAAATAGTACGAAAGTCCAATGAAGGTGTTCCGAACCGTGACCACATTCCCGGCACTTTCCTTCTAGCTGCCGTCCGTTCCAAAACATCTAGCTTTTAGGGCAGAAAGTGAAGAGCGCAGTTGTGACTCACGCATGCCAGGTAAGCCAGATGTTCATACGCCTTCCCAAAAGAATGTCTCTGAGAGATTGAAGCTAGCACGTGAAATCTCGTCCTCCGGTCTGGAACTTGAAGCCACAATGACGACATAGTCTCCGGCCTCTGCGATCCACTTAGATCTCTCCTGAGTCCAGTAAGAAAGGGAATATTTGTCAAGAACCAGCTCCACAGTCTTTTTCTCGTTTGCAGTCAGAAACACCTTTGCAAAGGCCTTCAACTCTCTTACGGGTCTCAAAAGCGTACTCTCCGGGTCATGGATGTAGATTTGAACCACTTCGGCACCATCATATGGACCGGTGTTCTTCAGATCGATCGAGATACTCATTTTGTGGTTTTCAGAAGGCTCAAAAGTCTTGGGCACTTGCAGGTTCGAATATTCGAATGTTGAGTAGGAAAGACCTTGACCAAAGTAGAAGAGCGGGTCTCTATCGACCGACTCGTAGTATCGGTGGCCAATGAACACTCCCTCGCCGTACACGATGTCGTAGTCGGCTTTGGAGAATGTGAGGTACGCGGGTGTATGCTTGATAGACTTTGGGAAAGTCTGAGAGAGTCTACCAGAGGGGTTGGCGTTACCGAAGAGAACGTCTGCGAGGCCATGCCCGGTTTCTTGACCGCCGAACCATGCGTGAACCAGGGTGGCTGCTTCGGGCTCCCAGGGCATCTCAATTGGGCACCCCGATTGGGTTACAATGATCTAGAGTGACATTGTCAGTAGCGGAACTGAGTAGCTTGCTTGGTGTCGCAGATTGGCACACTCACCGCATCTGGGTTCGCCTTGAGCACAGCTTGGATTAAATCATCAACGCGACCGGGGAGCCTGAGGTGTTTGCGGTCCGCCCCCTCATACTCGAAGTCCGACGAAAGACCAACTACGACGATTGCAACATCAACGGCCTTTGCAAGATTAGCAGCTTCTTCGATTGCCACATCTTCATCGATGACTTCGAATCCACCAACACGGCCCGCGAGAGTCAATGCGGTACCAACACCCCCAGAGAGGTCTTCATTCACTTGTACAACCTCCAAATTGACGGATTGTCCCTCAGTGACAGTCGTATTATAGAACTTCTCCATGGAAAGTCGATTGAAGCATGGCGTAGGTCCGGTTTTGACGGGGTGGTCGGTCCACAAGTCAATGACTTCCTCTCCATTGATTCTCAGTTTGCCTTTGCCGGAAGTGCTGAATCCAAAACGGAAAGCACCAGAGGTAGAAGGTGTGTAGGTTGCTCGAGCTCTAGCATAGAACTTCTTCGGCAGTGACGCATGGAAGCTCTCAGGCACGTCAATCAACTCCTTTTGTGCATGGGCCGACACAAGCACTTCAGCATCAACATTCTCGTCTGGGTCTTCTCCGAAAATCTCAACGGACCACCCAAAACCCTCATGCCGCGTGTCTGTAGGTGCGAGGTTCTTGAGGAGCGGGCTGAATCTGAAAGCTGCGAATCCAATTAGCCCAATATATGGTCTAGCAGTATCACCCGGGAATGAGCCTAGTCTTACAATGACACCCAAGGGCATATGAGACGTTTTCTTTGCCAACTTCCTCCACAACGGCATCGAATGGTGTCACAGAGTAGTAAGGTTCGACTTCTGCACTTCCACCGCCACTGAGAGCAGGGTTTTTGACGTGATCACCAATCAAGCCGATTCTCTTCTTTTCCGTCTTCTTGATAGGAAGTACTCTGCGGTCGTTCTTGAGCAATACGATGCTTTCTGAAGCTATCTGACGAATCAGGGCTTGTTGCTCGGGTGTGTTCGACGCCGAAAAGTAACTGGCCGGTTTCGCATCTGTGACCTTATTGACAAGATTTAGAACGTTTCTTACAGCATCGTCGATTGCTGTACGGGCCACCTTCCGACTGTTGACTGCTAAGCTTAGACACTTGCCCCGCCACTGCGTCGGACCAGGCATCTCCAAGTCCAAGCCAGCATTCACTGCTTCCGAAGTGCTGTATGTTCCGAACCAATCGCTCATAACGAGTCCCTTGAACCCCCATTCCTGTCGTAGAACCTGCTTCAAAAGCAGAGGGTCTTCGCTGACGTGAGTCCCGTTGATCTTGTTGTATGAAGTCATAAAGGTCCAGGGATCCGAGTCGCGCATGACCAGCTGAAATGGCATGAGGTGGATTTCTCGTAGCGTGCGCTGCGTCATGCAGACGTTGTCCTCAATGGAGTTGTCGGACTGATCGTGCGCAGCGTAGTGTTTGACGCTGGTTGCAACTCCTCTTTCCTGCACGCCATTGATGTAGGCTGCCCCTAAAACTCCACTCAGATAAGGGTCTTCGGCGAAAGCCTCAAATCCTCGCCCAAAAAGCGGCGATCGTTGAAGACAGATGGTGGGTGCGAGCAGAACATGGACTCCTCTTGCTCTGGCTTCTTCACCAAGCAAATTCCCAATTTTGTGGAGTAGCTCGACATTGAAAGATGCTCCCATGCCAGTGGCGGACGGCAACATGGGGCTTGGATTCTGAGAATTGACATTTGTTAGAACTCGATAGTAATGAGAACCACATCTTTATGGATCTTGGTGATCTAGAGGTATCACATGTCATGTGAATTAGGTATGGGTGCTCACCCGAGTAAATGATCGACGGCCACGAATTCCATGCGGCCCATCTGATGTCTGGAAAGCATCAGTTCAATGTACCTGGAGTCGTATGTTTCACTCACAATGAGTTCGGGAATGCCATGATGAGGGAGGCCAGTGGTTCGAAAGGATCCTTGACCGGCAAGTAGCTCGATTTTCTCGTCCAAGCTAAGCCGTTGAATCAAAGCCTCGACATCCAGGCGGGTGTTGTCAGTCGTCATCTTGAGACCCGAGAGGAATTCAACTCAGCAATGTAGAACGATACGACTGATGGATGAGAGCAACGGGGAGTTTGCTCAGTGCTTTCCTTTGATATAGCTCATGCGGCAGGAATTTTGCCCAAGTCGTTTGCTCCAAGATCGAAAACGAATATACCGCCGAAGAGACTGTTCCGCCGAAGGAACAGCGGCCCGAATCGGAGTATCGTCGGCAAACAAGGCGGAACTGCGTGTACGCACAACTTGTTGGGGCTCATTCACTCCCGAGTTCGGACATTTAGGCTAAATCGATAACTCCTGAAAGTATATGGGGCCCCACAAAGCCTGAGTTCGGTCCAATCCGGGGACCAGTGGCAGGAATGCCAATGGCGTTGACTCCATTTAGTGCAACCCCCGCACGAGGCTGAGACAATCTCAACGTGTGTGACGGATATTCAATTCACCGTAAGATCATTAGGTACTCTAACGTAACTGGAACTTGGTAATGACTATTGACCCAAAGTAGCTACCTATTATAGTCTATGCCGATTGAAAAGTCTACAGGACAAAAGATCGTGTATTGATAGCTATCATAGGAGATTTGAGGACTGGTAAGATTCCTCTGCTCGAACCGGTTCATTTCTTTTTCGGTCGTTTGCCAGATAGAGGGCAACTCTGCTTCCATGCACACAGTTATGCGGTTCATCCACGGAGAAATTCAGGGACAGCAATCCTCTCGCTATAGGCCTGTGTGATTCAAGCAGTACAACAAGTTGGGGGGTGGGGCATCTTTCCCCGTTGAACCAGTCGATGATTTCAGCCTGGCAAAATAAACTTCACCTCTACACACAACAGTGCCGTGACTCTCGACCCTGCTATTATAGCCCCGTGACCGTTCCGTACAACACGAGGTCGGCTTTGGAATTGTCCGTATGCTTCAAGAGAGTGGTTCATATGGAAGAGTGGTAATGGCGATGAAGAAGCCAAATCGGACGTAAGGCATGCTGCTACGAAAGTATGTGAAGCTATCGCAATGGAGCCGAAACACTACTTGCAATCGCTCCCTGAGAAACACCACTGATTAGAGTTACTCTACGAGTTTACGACCTCGTAACGAGCTGACTTCATCTATCGACACAGGGTGAAGTTCAGTACGATGGTCAACCACTCGCTCAAAAGCCGCAGATCAACTATACACGTCAAAATCAGAACGGAAGCTCATCACACCTCCTTCCTAGCTTCAATCCCGGGGTGATTTTCTTGATAGTATTTCTTTTTCTCTAGCTTTCTGTTCAGCTCAATATCAACGATCCGATGTTCCTGTCTAGATATGTCGAGTAAATATCTAATGTTGACTATACCAACACTTTTACCGAGCACTTTGCCGTAGCCAAAACCAGCTTAGCGTAGGTACCAATGAACCAAGAAGAGGGGGTCGACTCCTTCGTCCACGATGATTCGATCACATTGGTCGGATTCCACAGACCCTGTTGTCTTACATGATGGCACTAATCAGCCCAAAACTTTCAGGCGTCGCCATGTCTTGCACCCCGCATCTTCCTTATTCCTTGATTTATGCAGCCCTCGCCGTTCAGCATCTAGGATACACTTCTTTTACGCGCTCAAGGCAGTGAAGCCGCCGTAGTGATCGCTCTAGACCATTTTGGCCCATGCGGACCGCAGCCGCATATACAGGCCAACTGGTTCGACGCAATGGTCCGAAAGGGCAGCCAAAAAGTCAGAACGGGATGCGTCACTTGCAAGTGAGTTCACCCAAGCCACATCGTTTTATTAGCGCTTTATGATTCCGGATATCTACTTGCGTGTATGGAGCTTCTCCAAACGGGACAACTGCCTAATCAATTACCTCCTAGAGCCCGTAGGGTTAAGTGCGACGAAACAAAGCCGTCATGCAACCGCTGCATAGCCTCCGGCCGCAACTGCAACGGCTACAAACCAGCTAACAGCTTCGAGCTCCGACGTTATCAGCCGTATCGAGTCTTCCCTGGGGCGAACGGGCCAGGAGAAGGCCGGGCCTTGCAGTATTTCTACCAGGAAGCGGGACCGTACTTGTCGGGGGCTGTTGACCCCCAATTCTGGCCCAAGTTGGTCATGCAATTCGTTAGCCTTGAGTCTGCTGCACGCCACGCGGTCGTCTCCATTAGCTGTCTCGTTGAAAAGCTATCACATCGTACTGGGAAAACAGAGCACATACTCCTGCAGGATGAGATCTTTGCTCTGCGCCACTACAACGCCGCAATACGCGATCTGAAGAGTATGATATCTCAACACTGCCAACCGGTGGTTTTGGTTGTTTGTCTTCTTTTCATCGCTATCGAGCTGTTGCAGGGAAACAGGAGCGCTGCTATGGAACATTGCAAACACGGTTTCCAGCTTCTGAAGCAGGCCGTCACCAATTACGCGTGGACCAGGGAGCATCTCCTGCCCTTATTCAAACGAGTGAGCGTCATCGCATTCGTACACGGAGACAGCCCAGAAGCCTTCTCGGACCTACAAGGACTAGAGCATCCCACACCTACCAGCTTTGCGACAATTGACGACGCACAAACAATGCTTGATGATATCCTTAGTCGCACATTACGACTTGTGCGTAATGGTGACATATACCGCGTCCAGCCCGAAAAACACATGTCGGTGCCTCCAGAAATGTTGGCTGAGCAAGGCTGTCTCGGGGACTTACTGGACATATGGAAGTTTCTATTTGACGATCATCAAACTCGCCCGTCTTCGTCGACGGACGAGCCCAGTCAGCAGGTTAAGAGCTCAACCGATATTTTAAGATTCGTTCTCTCGTGTCGTTACGAGTCCTGCCGGATTTGGCTCAATACGGCCTTAGGAAGCAATGGCTATGATTATAGCCGGCACCTAGAGGCTTACGGAATAATGTTTTCAAAGGTTGGCATTAGCGGCGATCAAGCCAAAGCATTCCTTGCAGGGAACGTTTATTTCACGATTGATGCGGGCTACCTTCCATCAATCTCAATCCTCATGATGAAGTGTTCTCACTTGGAATCTCGCTTGAAGTCTCTGGGATTGATGCCACTTCCCGGCCTTCCGTGGGAGAGTCTTTGCCTGTCTGCTCAGACTGGGTGGCGCAATGCGGAGTCAGCACGGCTGTTAGATTACACAGGTCACGGTCTTGGCCGCCTCAGTCTTGCGGAATGACCATCGTTCGGCCATTAATTACATGATGTTCACGTCCAATAGTTTTGCCATTGTCTTTTTGGCTCAAAATCATAAGTTTGGGGGCGTGAGATAAAGATAAACTTGTCGGGCTGAGACGGAAGGGGATCTCGCTTGATTGACTCCTAGCATTGGCTTGATAACAACGTGTATGTTTGGGCGAACAGATGGGATCATGGGGTTTCGTCAGCACCTCGTTCAATCCGTTGGAGGTCCGCGCGATTGTCATTCTTCATTCCATTGGCCGCTTGCTTAGGACCGGGAATGGCCTTGCTGGATTCATATTGCACCAAAGGTCACCCATCATCTCATGTATCATGTTCTGCATGCAAAGGTTCCTTGCATAAATGTTCTTGGTTTTGGGGTTTACCAGGCGACATGATGAACACGCTTGGCTGACCAGTCGCAATGTCCAGCACACCTTTCCTGGTTAGGTGAGACAACAAACCCTGGTCACTGCAGTCTGCAGAGCGTTGTGCTACGGAGTTGGGCCAGTGTTCAGGCACCGATACAGATCGGAGCGACATTGATCGGGAACTCACATAGAAGCTTATTGTGTGAAATAGAATGATAAGAGGTAGTCATCGTACACTTTCAACTGCATTGACATTCCTCTGGTGATGGGATGGCACGGCTGTCTCGCCTATTGCACGTTCGCTGAGATCGTCCGCTCGATCGGAACTTTCCCAAGCAAGGCCCATGAGATTAGTAGCACTATTAATAGGCTCATCGACCCCTCTTCAGCCGATAATTGGCACGGCGGCTGCACCCGCACCCCCCAACTATGCTGGTTCAAGGCAAAGGGGCAGCGTGGTTAGGCTTCACCAAGACTCTTTCACAAGCAGCTGTTGAGAACACATGCTGAGAGACGAGCCTTGGCGCGCGTGAGGACCCCAAAGAGTCACAGACCTAGCCCCGTGTCTGCCTTGGAATGATAAGGCAATGAAGAATGGTTGATCAGCACCCGGAATGCCGGCGAATGTTCCGTGCCGAAATGGCGGTGACGGGTCCCGTCCCCCCCGCCCCGCGCTGCGGACTCCCAAGCACGCCCTGGGGGGGGCTCTGGAACAACTCACGTCTGGTTGGAATGGCGGCAGGTGGGGACGGAAGCCCTCACCGCGACCATTGATATCGCAGTCGACGCATGGCGGTGGAGGTTGGGCATCATACACCGCGCATGATCCATTTTAGCGACGTGGCGGGAAAAAAGGGAGCAGCTGGGTTTGTGGTGCTGGTCTCACCAACGAGCCGCCTGTTTGACGGGATGAGACGAGACCGCCCTTCACGATCCTCGCCCCGATCCCTCTTTTTCTGCTCGCCCTGCCTCGACTATCTTCGCGCTGTCCAAGTTGGCCCAAGGAAAGACCCAGTCCAGTCAGCCCCAGCTTTACTTTCGTTTGTTCGTAGCTCTCACGGTTGGGTTAACACTACTACTACTACGTAGTGTACTGCATCATCCCACCGCTCATCTCACACCCCCTAGTCCTGCCATGGTGCAATGATCCATCGTCGTTCCTAAACCCCTCCACGCTAGAGCTACCGCCGAACCTTTAAACGAACACCTTTTGATTCCTCCCCCCCTTTGACTTTCCTTCCTCTTCTCCTGTTTCTGGGATGTGTGGCAAGAGATGGTGATCGGGAACCGAGATTTTTCAACTTTCAGGAGTAAGAGTACCAAGAGCACCAAGAGTGACTCGGGTAACGGGGACGATGCGTCCATAGGCACTCACGACAGCTCGTATGAGCACCCTCTGGGTGAGTCAAAACCACCCACACCGGCGATCTATCTGCGGGCTTTTGCCATCGTCACGCGACGGGAGTTGTTGTTTTGCTAATGACTGAGACAATGACATAGCTCGCAAAGGCTACGACATCGGCCCGGCTTCGAGGTGTGAAGTCGGAGACGTCTTCGAGTTCCTCTGGGCCGACTCGCACGAGTTCGAATGGGAGTGGAAATGCCTTGGCTACACTCGCTTCATCGTCCTTCGACACAGCGACACCTTTCCGCATCACTGCGTGTGTGTGTAAGTTCTCCAGCTTCCGTTCGCTCTCAAGACTACCTCCTTGGATTGACGATGTTTTTGTCCTGCACGCTTTCTACCCCTCACTCATCCACCCCCCCCTCTCATCCTCGGCAAATGTCGCTAATCTCCAGCTTTGAACCAACACAGGCCCATCTCCACCCCCACCAAGAACGACTTCCAGAAGCCCGGAATCGACTCGAGCCAGCAGGGCTACGTCTTTGACGAAAATGACCGCACGCCGCCCTTTGACCGACTCCCCTTCTCGCCGGTCGGCATGCAGCTGCGCCCGGGCAAGTTCCGCGTCAAGGAAAACTCCCGCGCCAACTACGCCGACGTGCTAGAGATCGACCACGACGCCCAGGTCATGGTCATAGGCGACGTCACAAGGTACTTTGACCGCGTGCGGAGGAACGTGAACAAGGCCGTCATGCGCAACGTCCTGAAGAAGGCGTTGGAGCAGTACCGCCAGGGCAAGCTCGTCGGCAGCAAGGGCGCGAAGCTCGAGGCCAGCGTCGTGAACGGCGGCAGCCAGGACGACGACGAACCCGAGGGTGAGAGCGACCCCGACCATCCCGACGTCTTCCTAATGCCTGACGAAACCGCCTCCGTCATCGAAAAGCGACAGCCAGAACCCCTCATCAGCGCAGAGATGCCTCCCCCGCCCCCTCCGGCTCCACCGCTACCTCCGATGGATATGCCGATGCCGACCCAGCAGCCTTCGCCCCCGCGGGACGACGCGGCTTCGATCCGCTCCCACGCTTCGAGAGAGAGGAGACATTCGCGCAAGGAAGCCCCTCCGCCGAGAGGCGAGGACATGCCGAGGAAAATGTCCGATCAGCACGTCGACGGGGCCTCCCGACCGTACCGGCAACGCATCGACCTCCCGCGATCTCGCAGTCATCGCCAATCCGAGCACGAGACGGGCTCCATGTACGACGTCGCTACGGCCAAAGCGGACTGAAGTCCGACAAGGGAGGGAGAAGACGTATCTTTAGAACGGGCTTATTTTCTAGGAGGCTAAACATCGTCGGTCTAGGGTCGGTTTCGGGTGCTTGAACGGGCGGCTTCAATGTGGTCTTTCCTTCTTTTTTCCTTTTATGACACCTATCATGATTCCATGCATCGAATGCCTTTTTTCTTCACCGCGACTACATCAACAACAACAACAACAAACAACGAAACGAGAATCCGCCAGCATTCACGGAGTACCATTAGATTTGTTTCCTGCTTTGGTTCAGCAATGTTGACATTAGACGACTTAACCACAAAAAAATGTACAGAAATGATATGATCAATCTACAAAGCTTGGCTTTTACTCCTCTCTCTCTCCTGACTTCATAGCTGCCCCAATACTGGAAATCGGGTGTAATCGTTCAGCCGAAGAAATGCATCTGGAACCTTTCTACCCGTTGCGGCTGCTTGGGTCGCAACTTGGGCAGCAATCGATGCGTTCCGTCGTATGTGCTAAGTGCGGCTGGCTGCATCGTCATGCACCGTTATTCACGACCCTTCACCAAATAGCTGGGCCAAAGGTCTGATTCCTCCGCAACGTCTTCACTAGAAACCTGAGATTTTGGCTACCGGTGACGAATGTCTGATTAGGGTCCACGAGCGCGCATGGCTGCGTCTTATATATAGATAGCGCAGCCCCCTTCTGGCCTTATCGTCGTCTTCGTCCACCTGCTTATTCCCCCTTGAATATAGTCTTGAAAGTAATGAGAATCGTGTTGTCGAGAGCTCCAGCTATGTCTGCTTGTTCCCTAATGCTGACGCATTCGCAGCTTCCAATGTATGAATTCAAGCTGTGATTGTCTCTGGTGTACCTGACGAGATCAGTCTGCAGTAGTTGATCTGGAAATCCAAGGTTTCGGCTGCTGATGAGGAAAGTTCGAGATGGATCCACGAGCGCGCATGGCGGCTGCGTCTGATCTAGGAGTGCGGCCAACGTGTCGATGTCTAAAGAGCCACAGTGAAAAAGTACGCTCCAGCCTGTTGCGACAATACTTCAACGTCTACAGTGCTAGGTCATTCATCTTTACACAGCAATAAGGATAACCCAATGAGAAGCTATCCGAGGTGGTAACTTGTAAGCCACAGGACCTCTGGTGGTACAGTGTGAAGACCCCAAGCTAATGGGTCCCTTCTGTGCCGTTGATGGGATTGTTCTTGTTGCTGTGCAAAGATTACTGCGGAATGACCTGGTACTGTAGCTTAGTGGCAGAGCCAGTGGCCTTGTACCCCTGGCGAGGCGACTGGCGACTGGTGACGAGCTAAAGAGTGCTGAATTCCCATATAAGGTATAGTACATAAAGTACCTAGGCACGTACTTAGTCGCGGGTACGTACCTTGGGGCCCCACAACCCACCTAGCTCAGCGTACCTGCTAGGATATCCAAACCTCAATCCATTTTCCCTCTCTTTCTCATCAAGCTTCGAAAACTTTAGTCTACTGTGTTTGCGCGATCGTCGGCCTTGAATGTCCTCAAAACAAGCACCTAATCCATGCTACGTGAACAGACTCTCACTCCCCCGAAAGGTTGGATCCTGTGGAACATCGAAGCATCCTTCTTAGGTTTGCGGCAGATAACACGCGATGGGAGTTCGAGGAAGCGCCTCCAGAGCTGCTCGCGCAATTTCCGGATCGAGAGGAGAGGAGATACTGCTTGGCGACAGTTCACTTGCCAGAGAGACCTGTTGTGATCGGTTATGGCATGCCATTCGTGAACGCCTCTGCCCCCGAGCTTGAAGATTGGTACAGCAACAACCGTCCGAGTGTTGGCGGCGTACATTTTCGCGACTTCGTCGAACGAACGACATTTTACCTTCTTGTCGCCAAACCCAGGCAGATCGCCGAGCAGTCATTCGACCCTGTTTGGCTTGGAGAGCCGTTCACTCACTCCTACGGCACGGATTTGGACTGGGACCTCGACCGCCTTGCGAAATTATGGTACCAAACCATGCGGACGAAGGCATACTTTCCTACGTTCCAGTAAGTCTCTCCTGCGTCTATTCACCGCGGATCCAACTGACCATACTTAGGTTCGAGGACGACAACACTATGTTGGCCGTCAACGCGCAGATCACCATCCAGGACGATCTTTGGGTCGAGTTTGAGGCGAGAAAAGTGCGCGAGCACGAAAAGCGTGCCTACTTCATCCCGCATGCAACGGATGGCAATGCGTACTTCTGCATCATGCCCTGCGGCACTGCCTTCGTTGACGAGTTCCAAACTGTCTGGGATCGTCTGCTTCGCAACCATCTCGAGGTCACGTTCTGGGACATGAGCCCCGACCGCGCAGCTCTCAATGAGAATTCCCCGCCTACGGAGAAGCCCAAGTCGGATGAGGAACACGAAGAGCCTTTAGCCGCTTGGTAAGTTTGCTGAGGATGCTGTTGCGGTGCAATGACATATGCTGACATGTTACAGGACTGCTGAAGTCATGTCGTGGCCTGGCACCATCCCAGAGCTGAGTGGCCATCCCTTAGGAGATACCGACCTGGTTATGAAGGTCTGGCGCCCTGCGGCTGGTCAAGCCGGATTCGGATACAAAGTCACGACTTTCCCCTCCAGAAAAGATGCCGACAGCGAGCTTGAGCGTTAGGATTGCATCTCGCTCGACTTCTCGGGTATCTTAGTCGAGGCAGAGCGCAAGTTCAAAGCCATCACCACACTGAGCCCTGAGGCCACCAAGGCCCATTCGCATTTGCCTGATGATCGCGCCAAGGACATGCAGGATCTTCACCGTGCCGTGATGAGGGGCACTGGGTTCTACGACTACATGAGTAGCCGAGACCTCGCAGGGACCATGGCAACCTCGTCTCTGGAGACAAGCCAGACGCAGCAATGGCGAGACCTCCCTGTCGTCAACTTCCTAGGCGGTCTCAGCCGAGAACAGATAGATGCTCTGTGTGCAGAGGCACTGCCGGAAGACCACGCTCGCTTCGAGATTTACCTGAGCGAGAAGGTGCTCGGAATTGGCATCATAACAGCTGTATGTCGTCACCACTTGTTGATGCTGGCATTGAGTACTAATTAGTTCACCAGGGTCCCGGGTTTGGTAAGACAACCGCTGTAGCAGCAGCAGCGCTGGCTATGAGGCTCTCCCTCGGTCCCACCGCCTGCTCCGCCCCCTCTCATGTCGCCATCACCAACTTGGCTGAACGACTCGGTAGGACATCGGCTTCTGTCTGCGAGAGAATCAACAGAGACAAGACCCCTCATGATCTTTCACGTGCGCGCCAGACATTCGTTCTTCGAGTGTACGAGCTCGAGCACGAGTTCACAGCATTCCGCAACCTTCTCCAGAGACCCGACCTTGGAGATGGCGCCGCACACAAGATCAGAGGAAGACCCGTCAAGTGGACGTTCAAATTGTCGCTTGCTTACTGGCTCCTGGTCATGCTGAAGTCGCGTGCAACGGATAGGCGGATTTCCTAGGATGAATCTGAGGCTCTCCGTGAGATAAGTCGCGATGTCAGCATGCGCAAAGACTTCCTTGCTGTGCGCGACCTCTGTGCAAATCGCATCAGCTGGGAGGAGTTCTGTGAGCGCCCCAAGCCCGCCAAGGATGCCATCTGGAGGATCTTCGAGCGACTCATCAACGCCGCCGACATGCTGTGTACGACTCCCAGCATGTTTGCCAATGAGCCCTACGTCACTGTATGGAACCGCGACACGGCCAAGGCTGTTGCCTTCGATGAGGCCGCCAACATGACGCGCGCCGACATCGTTCAGGTTTGGGGCAACGACTTGTTGCCGTGCGTGTTCGGAGGCGACCCGAAGCAGCTTCCGCCCGCCGTCCTGACCAGGGAAGAGAAGACCGCAACTGGTCATGTCTACAACCAGCTGTACCGCGACGCAACGGTATCGGGGTTGGAGTTCCTACAGGCGTCCGGCTTCCCGGTGTACCGTCTCAGGAAGCAGCTGCGGATGACAAAGGCCTTGTGGGACATGGTGGGGTCCATCATCTACGCAGACCAGCCAGTCATCTATGGCGAGCAGTGCGAGATCCAGCTCCCGCAGTACGAGATCGGTCGACGCCTGGAGGCGTTCATCCAGGAACAATATCCTGAAGTACGACCGCCTGCTGCAAACACTGCCAGCCCGGTCTTCATCCACTGCGATGGCACCAGGGTCTTCACGGACCCGCTCACTCGCGGCAAGAAGTCAGAGGACCAAGTGATGGTTGCTCTCGACTTTGCATCCAAGTTCGTCAATGAGAAGAACGCCGACGCTTCCAAGATCATCGTCCTAGCGCCATACGAGGACAATGTCCAACTCGTCGAGCAACGGCGCAAGCAGGGTAAGTACGCCAACCTTGCACCTATGCGCCCTGCATCCTCCATCGGCGCCTTCCAAGGCCAGGAGGCAGACATCGTCATCGTGGTGATGGGCACTCGCGCTTTCAACCCAGGTCCCGGCTCCACGAGGTACCCGTGCCGCCTCAACGTATTGCTCACCAGACAGCGCTGTGGTTTAGTAATAATTGGGGACATCAACGTAGCCGGGGAGATGACGAAGTCGAAGAGTGCCAAGAGGCCTAAGTTGAAGGATGGTAAATGTTTTGTTTGCCTGCCGGGCAAGCCGAGGATGAAGACCCAAGCCATGGAGCTGTGGCAGGTGCACAAGTACCTGCATGATCGTGGACGAGTGGCCACGATTAAGGTCAATGTGAAGAAGGAAGAGGTTGGTACGGCCAAAGAGGCCAAGGAGGCCGAGGAGCCCAAGGAGGCTGAGGCTGCTGTTGATGTGTGAGGCACAACGATAGATTTATTTAGATGAATAATTGAGCCTCCGAACTTTCACTTAAACTTTCTCTGCGTATATTATCCGCTCCTTCACCTCTCCTAAAGCACATACACATGTTAAGGACAGAGGTCATCGTGGTCTGGGGATATTCGTCCAAGACTTGCGCAATGAGGCTCACCGCCATGCACCACAGCCAAAGCTACATCAGGTACCTCAAGGGTATGCATGCTCTATAAACCTGGAATTCAGATGCCCTTCTGTGGAATTCTCGGAAATTCCTCCGTGGGAGGTGGTGACTTGGTATGTGCCCTCCTTACACTGGAGGTGGAAGTCCGGCTGGCTGCATCGTCACGCAGCGTTATTCACGATCCTTCACCAACTCGCCGGGCCAAAGGTCTGATTTTTCCCTACTTTCTTGAGAATGGCCTCAAAATTTGAGTCCTGCATGCGAGGCACGGTCAGTTTAGAATGAACTTTCCTTGAGGGAGATTGGCAGCAACGCATCGCAGTCATGGGCTCGGCGCTGCAGTGCGCCTATCGGAACTTACGAGTGTGCTAGAGACAACATCGTTTCCCCACCACTGCGGTATTGTGACGTCGGGAAGCTGGATGGCGAAGAAGATGAAAATGGTGCTAATGATCAGACCCGCATCCAGCCCAGAGGCGGTGATGTAATTGTACGTCTTCCACCAGCCGTGGAATCTCTTACGGATGCCATGGTTGAAGACGAGGCCGACAATGGCCCAGCTAGAGAAGCTCAAGGGCGTCGCTGGCGGCAGCCAAGCCATGGCGCCCAGCATGACCGGTGCATGGAGTGCCCTGGCGAACTTGAGGTTGAGGACCTTGGCCAGCACATAGAATATGATGGGCAAGCATGCACCGATGAGCCAGAAGATGTTGAAGTTCTGGTAGATGGAGCCTGCACCGAACATTCTTTGGGGGCCGATCACGCCCCAGACGATGGAGGAAGAGAAGAACGTTCTCCCGTTGGGGCAAGTGAAGTGAGCATGTTGCGTTAAAGCGCAACAGTCCTCAATGTTATTTAGGGTCCAGTTCATCACCGCAACCTGCACGAAGACGGCCCATATCGTGGCCACCACTTGGCACCAGAAGGTGATACGGGGCGGTATCTTCATGTAGTGGGAGAGCTTGAGGTCCCCGGTGTACGTCTGCGCCTGGCCAAGCGTAATAGTACTGTACACCTTGAAGATCATGACGCCGATAGGCTTCCCCGGGATCATAAAGCCTGCCAAGAAGGGAGACAGGACGTTCAGGGCGAGAGCCAAGTTGGAGATGGCCAAGATCGTGCAAGTCGGGAGGACGAAAACAATGGCCAGCAAGTTGGCAAGGAGAAACGCCCACCACGGAAGTTGAGAGTCGTAGCCCTCCACAGTGGCGAGTCCAAGCCCAATGGCTATGACGAGCAGGACGGCGTACCACCACTCCGGAGCGTCGCGGTACTTTCGCATCAGCTTCAGGTGAGTGTCTGCTTCCTGGTTTCGGGCGGCCTTCAGCCGGTACCAGATCTCCTTGCCATGGAAGAACCCGCAGTGGACGATCGCCGCAGTGAGGGCCGCAAATGACAAGCCGTAGTTGAGGGCGAAGGTGGGCGGCAAGAACAGGGGGGAGTAATTTTGGTACTTGGTTTCCTCGAATGAATATCCTGGCCCCAAGATCTTGCTGACATTGTAAGACTTCTGCGTGTTGTCGTATGTTTGCGACGTGTTGATGGGTAAGTATTCCGCGAAGAGCGCGCCCGAGTACGTAATGCCAATCGTTGGAATGATGACGAAGGCGAAGAGTCCAATCAGCACGTTGATGTGTGTATGCGTCGGCGAAAGCAGAGGGTCTCCTAGATACGCGGAGACATACGTCCAGTCAAAGGTGATTGGGATCAGAGAAAGACCCGTGAACCCTCCAAATAGCTGGTTTACCACAACGTTATTGGGTCTAATCCAAGTAACAAAGGCAAACACGGACAGGCCCTGCCAGAGCACGCCCGGAATCCAGTAGTAGCAGAACATCCCGCCAAGAACGTAAAAGAAGTACCGGTAACGACTGATGACCCAGCCATTGCTGTGGGCGCCATCGCTCTTGCTCTTGTCGTGGAGAGCGTAAAACAGAGATGTGTTGGCGAATTGGTTCGGCCAGATCATGGCCGCTGGCCACACAAGGAACCGTCGGCACAGACCGGCAATGCCAATCCCGATGAGCTGGGAGCTCAGAGTGAAGAGAATCTGGAAACCCCATCCCATGTTGATGTCGTAGAAAGGCTTGCCCTGTAGCGCAAGGAGGGCGTCCGTACTGTACGCGTAGCTAATGGAGACGTTGGACATGAGAGTGACGACAACGTGCTCTTTAATCGTGAAAGGCCCGGTGTTGAAGGTCCATTGGACGCCAAAGGTTTTGAAAATCCTCGTCGGCATAATCTTAGCCCATAGGCAGCCGACCGGGTACACCAACAACTGAACGACGATGGATGGGAAGTTGATGGCAGGACTCCTGTAGATCCACGATTAGCAAGTAACGCTCTACTTTGTTGGGTTCATTGCTCCAGCTTGCCTCATCGAAAGAAACATGTTTAACCCAGATCCAATCGTCACGAAGATCATGCCCAGGATCCATGCCCGAACTGTGTTCGCGACCTCCCCGCCATCGGTATTACGGACGGCAGCGCGCACCTCCTCGTAAGGTGAGTCCTCGGTAAGAGTAGAATCTGCGACCATTACCTCGTCTGCGTCTCCGTCTTGGCGGGGTTCCTTGGCCATGCTGGCCTTTTCTTGAGAGAGGTTGGGGCCCCATTGGTGATCGTGCTGGAAGTTATCTAGCTCTGTCACGGACTGAGAGACGTTCGCGCCATGCCTCTTGTCGTCCGCCATACTGGCGACTTCGTGACAGTACCGCAGGTGCAATCTTGGCGACTCCAATGGAAACACCTTTCAGTCGTAACAAGTATGTAACCAGTCACGCATTGAAGTCGGTACAGCTCATCGGCGCAGTGGTGACGGAATTTCTTGAGCAACAAGACGTTGGCAGCCGGCAGAATAAGGAACAGCGGAAATGCAACCTCGTTATATTGAGTTCATAAACCAAGTCAGTTAAACTCAGTTCGAAGATGATCCCAAGAATGAACACTAAGCCACCTATTTCTGTGATATGGCCACCGGGAATATCCCACCGTAACGTGCCACTAGTCCTCCGTTATCAAAACTTTCTCCACTACGCGCCCGTTGGTTTGCGTTATCTAGACCCGAGCTTTGGGGTAGATTGGTACCGTTCTTGCCGGAAAGAGGGGTGAAACTTGAGGGTGAACCCTACCCGCTTATCATCATGACAAGCATGTCTTGTCCCGACGCGGCAACGCTTAATCATCCTGGGGCGTTGAACTCAGATGCACCATCGGGAGCCCCTAGCATGGGGGCACGTTACAATCGAATGACGGCGCCGTCCTCCATGAACCTACCTATTCTGCCCCGCATGATGATAAGGTATCTTTGGAAGGGCCGAGAGACGAACTCCCCACCTCGGTGTCGAAGGCAGCGGATGACAACTCGCCTCAAAAAAGATACGGATGCTAGATAAGCCGGGAGTGTTCCCGCGGGGCGCCACCCGATGAGCAGGGATATTCGGACTAAAACTCCGGCCTTCGCCGGGATCGTTGCTGGAGGATGAACGACTCCTTTATTTGAGCGCTTCCAGATACGCTGAGTCCTAGAAGCAAAGCAGTCAATATGGCCATTTCATTGCAGTTGTCTGTATATGGTTTCCTATGATGCCTATCAGTGTAACTTCACGATGCGGGCGTTCAATACGGCCGGCGGCCACGTAGTCAACTGATTTTGTCAAATGTAAAACAGCTGCTGGAAGCTATGTGGCAAGGATGTCAGATCACACCAATTGCAACTGATTTGTTAATTATTTAATCTTTCCTAGTACACTTGGTTCGCCGCATGGGGGTCTTTAGACCTACACACTTGGAAGACCAACCATCTTATTTGGGCTAGTCGTTTCTTGAGGTTGTGCTACTGGTCGGGACTTGGGTCTGGATAATGCCCACTGCTACAGTGAGTTATTTCCGCTGAAAGTCTGACGCTGCTCCACCAGGTTGGGTGCTTGACAGACCAAACACCCAACGTTGAAGCATACAATAAACAGAGTAATTTGGGTCTGAAATCAAGGGGCCTGATCTCGAAGTTTCACTTTCTTTGGGCCTCCAACATTTTCCTCAATTTCACGTCTCGCTCTTGAAATTGTTCAGGAGAGGGCATCCCATATGCCTCAACGGTTTGTTCCACAACCTTCTTCTCCCAACCCCCGTCGTTGTCTTTCTGAAATGAATCTGTGCTTGCATGAGCAAAACTTACAGGTTCCGAACTATCCCAGATGTTCTGAATGGTGCCTGAAAGGTTATTCATAAAAGCTTCGATTCCAGCAACACCGCCGCCTTGATTATAGGATTTGAAAACTCCCTGGACCGCCCACCGAGGTCCAAGACTCGCCTCCATTATCGTGTCTAGGTCTTGCACGCTGACCACGTCTTGCTGAACCAAGGAGCATGCTTCCCGCAGAAGCGCAAAAGCCAGGCGATTACCTACGAACCCCGGTAGCTCTTTGTGAATCACCACCGGGCGATGTCCGGAGTCCAGTCCAGTAAAGAAACTTTTGGCGAAATCAACCTCTGTGGGGTTGGTCGTGGGAGAGGGAACGATCTCCAGCAAGGGTAGTATATGTGGCGGGTTGAATGGATGAACGACAAGCAGACGAGTCTTGTCGATCATATCCTGGTTCTGCAGTGAGGCGGCGATACCGGAAGTTGAGCTCCAGAAATGGGCATTGATAGGTGACGAGCTTTCGATCTTAGGCCAGATAGATCGCTTGAAACTCAGGCTCTCGGGTCCTTGCTCCTGAACAATGGTAGCGCTGTGACACGCATCTTCCAGTGAGGAGCAGATGACAAGGCGCCCGGATCCACGGAGATGCGAGATTTCCAGTGAGGTACGGTGGGAGTTGATGTACCCAGGCAGTACGGATGAGAGATGCTCCTCTAGGTCGGGGCGAGTATCATACACACTGACGATGCCTTCCGTGTAACGAAGGTAGAGGGCCGCGAATGAGATGCCAATGGCTCCCAAACCAATCAGAGCCACATGTTCTGTCGGGCTTTCGGGCATGGCTGTGGCTGGCTGCGAAGTCATCAAAGAGAAGGAGGCGAAAGTTCTTGTGAGATGTGGTTGGTAGGTTTGTCGTCGCGCCCAGTGTGCAGAGCGATATCACGGCAACGAAGGTATATGCCTGAGGGGATGCCGGGTAAGGAATGTATGTGATCCTCGCGTGACGGAAGCGTTAGTCCGGACCCCCCACGGAATTCCGACTAGTCCACTGTTTTGCCCGTGAATCCCCCCTGCCCTTGGACGCTAAGTGATGCACATACCGGGGCTAAGCGGCTTGACTAGTATACAATTATGCCTTGTAAAGACACGCTGCTGTTAATTGGCTTCGCTGAAGCCAGAGGGGTCAAATTGTGGTTTTGCGATGCGACGAAGGCAACGAACTCGTTTTCTCAACGTTAAGAAGTCAATCGTAGTTGCGACAGAGTCAGTTCAATAATGGAAAATATTCGAGGGCGGAAATCGAGCAAGGATCGTCGACATGACATTCTTTTAGGGACGCGCCCAGCCCATACATAGAACGAGTTATCTTCTGAACCCAACCCAGTTTCCCTTTGATGGCCGATCATATTAAAGCATCTCTACTTGCTTACCTTCATACCATGCATAGAAACGGGTGCTACAAGGATTTGTATGTAAATTATGGCCCTTGGAAAAAGCAGGGAACTCGTTCCAAAACTGAACAGCAACAATTAGCAGGAAAATGATTTTTCCTAAACCCATAATGCGGGGTTGACGAATCCTACCCAGGAATATAACCCACCCATCGCGGCAGACTGCACATCGCCAGATGTATTGGCTATCCATCCGAGGTCAATTTCAAGTCATGAGTGCAAGGAAACCTGTGATGGGAATACTTAGATTCTTAATTGACGTACTGGGAAGTCCAGTTGCCGTGCTTGGTTTTCACACGCAGCGTACCTTTTCTCGGCTCGGCCTTGGGATGTTGAGAGCAGAGTGTCGTTTGTGATCGGTATCGAGCTACGGGCCACCCCCTACCAAAGGTACCAGCTTCGACTATGTAGCCGGGGTTGCACTGTTACTACACTGCCGCCTAAACATAGACAAATATGGTTCGATCCTGCACAGCGTCAGCATGCCACTTAAGGTACAGGGTACTTCCTGTTGAATATCGACTGAATCCATGAATTTTCACCGGGTATAAAGAAACAAAAACATCAATTCCTTCAGCATGAGACATTCACACGAAATGTCCAGCAATCAAACGTTGCTTGAGTTTACTTTTTGGTTACTGAAATCTAAGTATTGCAGCCAATGGAGTCAATCCGCAAAATACTGGCGCATGTATGCTGATACCGTGCGCCTTTGGTGTCTGCATCTCTGAGTAGTACCATGTAGTACACTTGGGCATGTCTAGATAGGATTCAAATTGACCAAATGACCTTCCTAATGCGCACCAGCAAATTTTCTCATTGTGGCTCGTCTTGAAAGTGTGGTTGGCCAGTTAATGCGGTTCGTGATCCTTCCTGCAGTCAGCTTCCTATTAAGTGCTTAGATTGGTCGTAAATTCGTCAAGCGACGTGCCGAAGGAAACAGATCTGGTCCAGGTTGCAGAAATTCCCGACATCTGTATTTATCCGCCTTAGCGTCCCTCTCAGGCCAATGTTACGTCTCAAAAGCATTGCTGGATAAAAAGTATAAGAATAGACCATTGACACCTACAATGCGTTCTTTATCTTCTCACACTGCATCACAACTCCAATACCAGCCCGAGATCCAATCAAGTCATTGAGCCTTGTTTGCAATAGGCGCAAGATGAGAGCCAGCACCGCTGGTCTGGCCCTTTGGGCAACTGCTGTAAGATTATCTTCTGATGATATATTTGTCTTCATCATCACCTGACGCTATCTATCAGGTCCTTGCTACTCCCTCACAGAAGGGCTATCACTACCGTTCGGCTGAAGAGATGAAGGACGAAATGCTGCCTTTGTCTGAAATGACTTTCACTGGTCCGGTCACCGTCGGAGGTCCGAATATCACCCTTCACGGAGACGCGTCGTCCATTTATGAGCAGGTTCTAGCCCTCAACCCAGCATTTGATGCGAAAGCTTTTGGGGGCCCTGTTACCGAGGACACCGACATCGTCTCTGTTGAGCGTAGCTTGGATACTAGACAGGCCACTGTAAGTCTCGCCCCTTTGATGACAGAAGTCCACGCTACCCCCCGCTCTGCTGTCGGCCCTTGCTACTTTCGAGAAACAAACCACTGATGTTCAACAAGAACAACTGGGATTGCAACAGCGGAGTCTTTGTTGAAAGGTACTACTCGCAGTGTGCCAACGCTATCAACCACCTAATCACCCTGGGCACCTCATATTGCAGCGTAGCCGCAAGCACTTGTGCTCGCGTAAGCTGCTCCAACAGCTGTTCGATCTACCTGTGCAACAACGTACGTTTATATCCCATGTTCCTGCATAAGCTTTATAGGACTAGCAGAGCTGACAAGAGTCCAGCAATTTTCCCAAGTCAGCGTATATTGCCGGGATATTGCTCTTGATATGGGCATTATCGTTGGCAAGTGTGGCGCCGACAACGGCAACGGTGACACGCGGGCCAAAGGAAGCCTGCACTTCACAAGCCACTACACTTATCTTACCCAAAGGACCTGCTAAAAGAACGGCTAGAGGGAAATTTCCAAGGTCAGGTGGTGTATGAGATATACAAAGTTGCAGTTCACTACCAGTTACCTGTGTTACTTGGAAGAAACTTTTTGCTGCGAATGATACATTCTGTTTACCAAACAGCAATATTAGTACATTTATCCATCTTCTACATTCCACTACTTCGAGTCAGTATTAGCGGCGGGGAGGGAACATGCGCCAACGCACCAACAATTTGCTTGAAGTATTAAGGCCTATAGCCTTGGCGAGATATGTCATATGTCGTGATGATACTTAATATAGTTGTAGCAGCGGCAAACAGTCGGTCCACTTCTATCATCACATCATAACCGTAGCGTACGGCTGAACCAAGGCGTGATCGACCTGCTCTAAGGCAGAGGTAGAAACACACTCTGCTAGACTCTCAATGGGGGCGTTGCGGCATATATGGTCCGCACTCTTGGTGGCGCTTGCATTCCGTCCTTGTTATTCTTGCGGAGGTTCGCGTCATTCTCGCCATTGACATAGGACTTGAAAGTGGTGGATGGTGTCGTTGTAGCATGTGGTGATGAACTGGCGGGTGTCTGCGACCTGGGCGTCGAATCCAGACAGGATATCATCAGCGAGATCGTTGTCCGGGTTGAGTGTCAGGCTTGGGATGACCGGGACGCTGGCAGAAGACTGATTGGAGTGATTACTGATCTCATCCACCCTACGTTGGGGACAAAAGAGGCAGGGTAGCTTGAATTAGGCTATCTTCCTCAATCAAGGTACCCGCAGTTTGTGCTTCCCCGCCGTACCGTGTCGTGCCGACCCGGAGTGCCAATACCATGTCGATTGGTGCACTTTTTCATAACCAGGAACCCTAAACCTTTGCCCCAATTAGACTGGAGAATACAAATGATCAATATTCTCGGAAATGCAAAGTCTTCCTAGCTTTAGAGCTGCATTTGTTAATGTCAGCTAGGTTACGCACGCATGCCTGAAGGCAACGCATCTATCACAATCTTCTGGAAGAGGCTGACATGATACTCGCAAACAGGAACAACGGCTGCACCGGCGCCTTCATCGGCGGCATTGTCAGCCCCGGTATCTTTGACCTGGGCGACTCCCGATGGAACTTCAACGACAAAAGTATGTACAACTGATCATGAACCCATCGCAGGCTTGACCGGGGAAAGCATCGGGATTCGAAGTTTCAGCCTTGAGTCTAACAGCCATTTCTTTTACTATAGTGAGCTCTTACCGATGCAACTAGGTCGTCTTCAACAAGGCCTCGCACTCTTCATGCCACGTCCCAACGACAAACGATAACGCGGAGGGCGCTGACTCCTTTTCCGACGACAATACGCAGCTGGAAGAAGTGCCGGACAGAGGACAGCAATGACAGACCTGCAACTGCAGGGGGGATGGGGAAGGGGACGAATTATTGAGAAACATAGTTTGGAGATGACTTAATAATCTATACACAGCCAATCAGTTACATAGATACAATCTTTACAGGCACAACCTCGGAAGATATCATTCTTCCACTCTTCTTTGTTGGAATATTTGTGCGGCCACTCGATTAGGCCTTGGGCTGTACGTGGTAAACTGCCCCCTATGTGTCAGATAGACCCATTGCCAGGACCAAAAGAAGCTGGAGAAGATAACGCTAGCTACTATTGACGAATGGACAACTTATACTGGAAGTGAAGAACTATAGTCGAACTAGGATTGGGCACCTTGGACTGGTTACCTCAGTCAAGGATCCTGCTTTGTGATACGAATTGATTACACATATCTCACGGGAAAACAGTAGATTCAGAAGGAGTATATTGAAGGAATTCGAGCACTTGTGATGGACGTAGGTCACCGAGACAGGTCGAATATGATCTGGGTTGTCAAGTAACATAGGATCATAGGAACAGTGGTTGCGGACTTGTGGAGCCGAGCAAGGTTGGCAAGGCAGCCCCTAGCTATAGAGCCAACCAAAAAGCTTCCCTCGCGGTCTCCGGGACCCGTACACAACTCGGTTACACGGAAACTCGGCTCTTGAGTCTGGTTGAATACTCACTCAACGTTGCGTTGCATACCTGACCAGGTAGACATGGGGAGGGGGCTCAAGTAAGCTTGTTTGGCTTTACCTTGGGTAATTCATGCATACGTCCAATGACGTACTGTTCCTACGAGCTCCCGTTATACTCCCGTCAACCGAAAGTTTGTATTTACTTTTTGTTTTTGTTTTTGTTTTTTGTGATCCCTTTTCTTGTGAATGCCATGCGCTCTGATCTGATGTCTTCTTAGAGACCCATTCTGCACACCGTTTCGATACGCTCCTATGAAAGTTCACCCTACTACGAAAGGTCTGCCTCCCAAAACCACAACATTCTGCCTCTTGAGAGTCCTTTTGGCCGGCGTGACGCGCATTAGATAAGCCGGCGCCACAAAACGGTGAGGGCGCCAAGGCCAATGCCAAGATGAAAACCCCGTTGTGGCACCTATCATTTCGCACCACGCGACCCTGGTACAGCCCATTTTTCCGGTCCATTGATGTAATCTTTCCCTACCCAGTGTCGTGTGTGTGTGTGTCCCTCTCTCTCTCTTTTTCCATGTATGTGTGTATGTGTGTGTGTGTGTATGAGAACGTGTATGTACACCCCGCACTCATCCGCTCACTCTCCTCAAAACAAACTCGGCCATTTAAACCAAAAGAAACCAAAAAGATGCCAACGACAGGCTTGTTGGCGATATCTACATCATCTTCTTAGCTCACAGCGTCACGTCAAGCTCCATCCCCCAAGCAGATTCCCGTCCCATGGTCGCAAGAGAAACCATAACCCCCCGGCGGCCTCAAGTCCTCCTCCAGTGAGCGCTTCCCGTTGAAAAATAAAGAAAGCCCACACCCCAACCGGCACGACGCCTAGCCTAGAGAGCCTCACCCGACGTTGCCGTACTTCCGTGTGCCAACCCTCCCCCTCCCCCGTCCACATTCCAGAGAGCCCCGGAAACCCGGCACCGCATACGCTGCCCGCGCGCGCGCCGGGGACGCCGTGAACACATTCCCGGTCGGTTGCTGTTCTTGGTTCCTGGTTTCCTGGTTCTTGGTTTCTTGGCCCTCTCTGGCCCGCCTCTCTAAGGAAGAACCCCCTCCCCGCCCCTAACTCGATACCCAAAAAAAGAAGGGCCATGAGGCTCGTCTCTCTGAGTCTCATGGGGTCCTCCCTTCTCACGGGGCCCGCCCTCGCGACGGTCCCCATACTCACCGAGGTCTCCCTGCGGGGCTGCGCCGACGTCTCCTGCCCGGCCGGCGCCGTCGACGACTTCGTCGGCGAGTCCAACTGCACCCTCGGCGGCTCCGTCCTCCGCCGCGTCGGCATCGCTCCCGAGGTCCTCGACATCCCCCTCGACGACAGCGACACCGCCGACATCCGCAAGCTCTCCATCACCGTCGGCACCGTCGCCCACAGCGCTGCCGCCGCGGCCGCCGCCGGCGGTTGGATGAAGAAGCAGGTCTACACCCAGTCCTACTACCTCGGCGCCCCCGCCGGTCTCGACCTCGCCTCGGACCGCTACCCCAAGGGCTGCGTCCTCATCTTCCAGCACCTCTTCCAGACTCTCCCCATTGCCCACGAGGTCCCCGACCCCGACACCACCGACTGCAGCCCCTGGCTGCAGCAGTCGTGCATGGACGAGATCACTGGCTATGTCGACGACTTCCGCGCCGACCACGCCGCCAACGAGACCCTGCCCCGCTGCCAGGAGATGGCCATGTACCTCGAGGACCGCACCCGCCGCGACAAGAACTTCCGCTGCAACCTCGTCGCCGGCGCCGTCAACATCACCGGCGCCGAGATCATCGGGCCCGACGCCCCCACGGAGCTGGCCCAGCAGGCCGGCGACAACAACGACTGCCACCCGACCCTGCCCCCGTCCTACGACATGCTCAAGCTCGCCGACGTCGAGCTCATCCTCGACGGGGAGGGCAGCATCACCAAGCCGACGGGCGGGCTCAACGGCTACACCCCCGTCATGAGCGTCTTGTTCGACAAGCTGCTCTACTCGCAGTGGATCTGCATGAAGACGATGAGCGAGTTCGACGCCAGGAACTCGAGCACGAGGACGAGTACCCCCGTAATTGCTGGTCTGGTTATGGGGTTGGCGACCGTGCTAGCTATTTTGATGCTGTAATCAAACGCAAACGGTGGAGGACAAAGCGGCGTTTTTTCGCGGGTGGTTTTTTTGTTTGTTTTGTTTCTTGTTTTAGATCACGAGAGGAAAAACAGGACCGGTGTGCGGATTTATTCATGACTTTATGCGATATATATACCCAATGAAACGTATGCTGATAGATATGTTACGCCTAACCTAACCGAGTGACCCTATCCCTAACGCCCAATGTGCATGATGCAGTTTAATGTGATTTGTTTGATAATATGCCTCGTACGCTTTAGATGATGATGCCACGCTGCGCCCACCCGCCCTTGCCCTTCCAGGCGAAGAGGATCATGCCACATGCCACCCATACGGTGATGGCCATGGCCCAGAAAGTTGGTGCATAGCACTGCTGGCCGTAGCAGAAGACGTCTCCGCCGCCCTCGCGCTGGGGCGAGTTCTCCGCGCCGGACTGGTAGACCGCTGAGTAGACCAAGCCCCAAAAGGTCGATCCCAAGGCGGGGAACATGGCGACGATTCCCCAGTTGGTCGCAAAGTTCTCGACGCCCCAGATGACGGTGATGATGATGGGGGTCAGGCTGAAGACGGCTCCGTAGCCGGAGCCAATCAGGCCGGACACGATCCAGAAACGTTCGCCGTGCTCCTGGATAAGGCCCGAGGCCAGGGCGACCAGACCAAGGGACAAGAGGATGGCGAAGAAGAGGAGGAAGGCAACACGGGAGATGGCAGGCCTGCCGCGGAGGAAGGGCGGCGTCGAGGAAACCTGCAGGTGCTGCGTCTGCGGCGAGGGCGCGAGGAGGTCCGTCAAGGTTCCTGTTGCCAAACGGGCGATGGTGCTCGTTATCCCAACAATGGACACGTGCGTCGCGGCCGACGTCGGAGGTCCGGCGTAGCGCATGGTGGGAGGATAGAGGGTCCCGATGACCGTGCCGAGGTTGTTGAGGAAGGCCTCTCCGGGTCCAATCATCAGCAGGAAACCCAGGGCGAAGCACCACATGGTCTTGTCGGTAAGGAAGCTCCTCGTCTCGGCGTTGAGCACCATCTTTTTCCTAAGTTTGGCGTCGTCTTCGGCCGGTCCAAGCATCCCGCCGTCTTCTTCGTCGTCGTCGTCGTCGATTCGTGCAATTGAGCCGTATGCCCTACTGCGCTCGAGGTCGCGAGCGCTGAGGAACGAGGTGCTGCGTTCCAGAAGGCCGCTCCGCTCAAGCTCCTCGGCGGCTTCCTCAAAGATGTCCTCTTCGTCGACGACTTTCAGTGTGAAAGTGCCAACGACTCCGACGATCAGCAGAAGAATGGAGAGAAATACGAAGAAGTGGAAGACGTCGAGGTCTCCGGCTGAGCCGTCCGGTTGGCGCTCGTAGAAAACATGGCTGCCAAGCTGGCTCAGCCACAAACCGCTCAGTCCGAAGGCGGCAATGGGCACGGCGAGGGCCAGTCCACGATGTTTTCCTTTGCCAAAGTTCTTTGCGCACGTCGCAACAGCGGCGAGGTACATGGAGCAGGTACCGACGCCGACGCAGACGAAGGCGAAGATCATGAGGGGGTAGGTCCAGTCGGCGCCGCCAGCGATACGCTTTCCAGCATAGTCGCGGAGGCCGCCCAGGTTTTCCGCCTCGAGCTTCCGGTATGTTCCAGCAGCCAACCCGTAGCCGCCGCTGAACAGTATAGCCGCCAGGAGCGAAAGGGGCGGGGTGCCGATGCGGTCGCAGACGTAACCGAGAAGGGAGACAGGCAGGTAGAGGGCGATGGAGCTACTGATGGCAAGCCCGTTGACTTGGAACTGGGTGTAGTGCAGGCGCTCCTGGAAGATGTGGCCGTACATGGAAAAGACGGTGATTGAGCCGGCGCAGAGGGCGGAGACGAGGGCAGCGAAGAAGGAGACGGCTCGCAAGGTATTGGCCGCACGGCGGCTTCGGCGTGTCCGGCGCGGGCGTCTTTCGGAGTCGAGGGAGGATCGTGAGCTGAATCGGCTGATGGTAGAGGAGGCATCGTCGTCGTCTTGAGATGTCGCAACGACGGTCCGATCGTCGGACGGGGTAGGCGGGCTCGAAGCTCGCACCATGGTGACGGCTTTAACCGGAGACTTTGGGGTGTAGGATGGGATGGGATGGGATGCGACTGGCGATTCGGAGATTGCGCCGCAGGCTGGCGGTGAATGACGAGGAAGCAAGAGAGGAGAATTAGACGGAAGAAACAAGACGGTCGCAGGTCATTCTCGCCCCAGAAACAAACCAGAGAATCATGGGAAACCGCAAAGTCTAGAAAAGGGCGAGACCGGGCATGTCGTGGACGGTGAGGGGAGCCAGAGAGGAGAAGTCTCGGGGATGCGGATGGCGGGATGGAGGTCGGTGGAAACTACTAAGGTAGGTAGCAAGAGTCACGATTTCGCACGTCAGCTGGTCGCCTCTATCAACCTAATGATGTCGTGCTTGCAGCACCGGCCAAGGTGGAGACCCTCTGTTTGAAAGTCTGTTGGGCCATGTTGTCCGGAGGGTCATTAGGGGGGTCTGACACAGCGCCGAGCACAGAGCTAACAGTGGACATTACGCGCCGCGCTGTGGGTGTCGCCGAGAAAGCTTAGGGGAGGCTGGTAGCGCTGTTTCACTGGACTTCCATGAAAAGCTGGGGTGGACCATGCGAAAAGGCACCATCGTCCGATAACTGAGCGAGATCGGAGCCCGTTGCTGACACTTCTTCACCTTGATGACATAAGCTTTCTTCTTCGGTGAACTCCCTCCCTACCTAGTAGGCCAGTCATGGAGTACCGCCCAATTGCATAACGGTTCATCACGTGTGCAGATAGATTGCAAGCACCTTCAAGCGACAATACGCTCGACACTTCATATCTTGTCTCGCTTGATACGTTTGATACTTTCCGCCCTCGACCATGTCTACTACCACTTGAGACAGCCCGACTGTGCATACACGATGACGTCGCCCGACGGGGGCCAAATGACAAGGGAAAGAAGACACGGCGGCGACCCAGATGCAGACGAGCACTTCATCGTCGTCGAGTGTTTCTCACAGCTAAACAGCGACGATGGATCACCTGACGTTTCTTTAAGACAAGCCAACCTGCGCAATCTTGCCAAGGCCATTTCCCCGTGGGAACTGATATACCTGAGATCGTGGGTCCGGAAGACGACTGCTAGGCTTGCAGATTTGCCCGACCTTCCCGAAGAGATAGTCGCTACAATATCTGCCGGACTCAACTATCAAGACCATCTTAACTGTACAAAGGTCTCCAGGGGATGGCGTAGGGCGTGGACGGCCGACATGGTTGTCAGGGACGTTGCACGAGCCCACTTTACCGGCCTCGTCGAGTCTCATCCCGACGTACCGTCCTGGTCTTTGCTTCAGCCTGTCGCCGCCAGGGCCGCTGCTCGTGTCCAAGGGAGTTGCATATCGTCTCTCTCCATTGCCACAGCAGGGTCTTCTCTACTTGACTGCACTGCACTGAAGCTTGACGATCGCGCCCTTGAACACGCCAGGTACACGCTCAGTCCAGCAGAGCCGCTTATTCGTTCTTACCACGCTTATTGCGATGGGAGGATTGCATGGCAATCGGATGCTTACAGCTTCTTCATTGACGACATCCGCAACACGTCTAGGACTTTAGTATCACCCTCGGATCTTGTTGTCAGGGGCGAGAAGGACTTTGTCGTGTCAGGGCTGTCGAGTAAGCTCCTGGTTCTTGCCGACACCAGAACGGCAAGATCATTGTAAGTCGTTCCGATTTGGATCCTTATTCTCCGTTTTATCTCCTCAGCTGGGCTTGTGCGACCTTGCATTGGCGTGCCATTCTACCCTCGACGTTAACCAAGTCAGGATTGTTTACCACCTTGAGAAGAATCAGTACCGGCGGGTGGCCCTCCCATCCCGCATGTATCAGATCCACCTATCCGTACACAGAGAAACTTTCTTGGTGACTTTCAGGACATCGCTGGCTAAAACAGATCCCCATCTCTGGCGTTGGGGAGGCGGTCTCATCAAGCTCAAGGTTCCCGATCTGCACGAAATCCCACTAGGCCCCGACGGACTTGCCTACCAAGATCCGCCACGGGATTTGGCCTCGAAGATGCTCTTTATTTGCCATCCGACCAAAACCAGCCTTACCTACCTTGCGAATGGCTTCCTTGTCAGCTGTAAGCCATTTGATAGTTTCCGCTTCTATGTGATCGCGAGCTAAAATGTACCGGGATCGAAAAGCTCCGAGTAGCCCCAGCGAGCCTGGGACGAGCATTGAAACTTACAGATTTGTCATCGTCGTTCATAAGTTCAATGACACAAAGCACATACAGACGTTCCATTACGAAACCTACCTGGTCAACCGAGCACGGTATCTTCCTTTATCAGTTCATTGCCAACCGATAAACGCCTATGGTCTTTACAGTCTTAGTGTACATTTCAAAGATTCTTCTGCCAGTGTCGCCAGCGCCGGGGTCCCTGGTGCGAAGTCTCCAAAGACACCCAGCATGATTCTTAGTCGAGTCAACTTCAACACAATCAGTGAAACATTCTCATGCACTACTGAGGAGCTTGACGGCATGCGCCGGCCACTTTGGGATCCCCGCCACCAGGCACCGGAGCTTGCGGGTGGTGTTGTTTGGAACGACCTCACATATTACATACAAAACCATGAAAACACAGCAACAAACGGTTTGGCACTGGTTTGGAAGACCGGAGCCGAGTTATGGGGTGCCAGGTCACTCTGTATCGTCGACAAGACATCAACACAGGTCATCAACGAAGACTCGCCTTGGTTCACCGAGAGGGAGGGTTCCCGAACGATTGCAGCGGATGATGATTTCTTGGTTGCAATCTCCGACAAAGGGTATGTCGTGTGGAACTACGGTGACTTTGGATTGAGCGAAAAGCCCTGGGAACGTAGTCATGGATCTGCGTGGCGCCTGCGACTTACAACTGAGGATACAGGTTGCCCCGTTCAAGGCTGCCTTGTGTGCAACCACTAGATCGATGTGGGTGGGGGAGAGAGGTCATGACTACAAGTGGAACATCAAATCACAGATGAGGCAGCCCAAAGTCAACCCCATTGTTCTTTGAAGCTCTTTCAACAGACCAAGGCTGTATAAAGGCGTTGCTTGGGATGGACGAATTAAAAAGTGGCGATCCTCCCAATGGTCGAGTTAATAAGGGTTCAACGACTTCGCAGCTGGTGCCAGCCGGTAACTCGCCAAGGCCCATAGAGCTACACAGTAACAATGATCCTCTTCTTCAGCTGGCCCCCGCTCCTATAACGCCCAGGTCATCTGACAAGAGGTGATATCCGATAATAGATTTCAGACGCAAAAAACACTTCCTTGGGGAATGAGATGCCAGTGCGGCGGCCACCATGCGTCTCATCAATACAAACACGCTGTTTTTAGACGAATTTTACGGTGACGACGTTCCCCGGTACGCCATCGTATCACACACATGGAGCGCCGGGGAAGTCACCTTCCAAGATTGGAAAGATCTTGC
Organism: Colletotrichum cereale; assembly: GCA_034509685.1. Taxonomy (NCBI): domain Eukaryota; kingdom Fungi; phylum Ascomycota; class Sordariomycetes; order Glomerellales; family Glomerellaceae; genus Colletotrichum; species Colletotrichum cereale. The sequence continues at coordinate 87,298 of JASUDE010000134.1, forward strand.
AGTCGCAAGGGAGAAGAAGGGATTTCAGAAGATCGAGCTCGCCAGGGCGCAGGCGCTCCGCGACGGGCTGGATTACCTGTGGATTGACACGTGCTGCATCAATAAGGAGAGCTCCGCCGAGCTCTCGGAGGCCATCAACTCCATGTTCGCTTGGTACGAGTACTCTGTAAAGTGCTATGCCTACCTGTCGGATATTGAATATCCTGGAGGGTTGGTAGATGATTGCAGCGAGTACCAAGTACACCAGACGCTATCTCGGAGTCGGTGGTTCACTCGCGGCTGGACCCTCCAGGAGCTTCTCGCCCCGCGAGAGGTCCTCTTCTTTTCCGCGGAATGGAACCTCTTGGGGAACCGCAGGTCATTGGCGGACGCCATCCAGAGCATCACAAACATCGACTGCCAGTACCTCCACAGGAGGAACAAGAAGATCCTCTCTGGCGCGAGCGTCGCCGAGCGCATGTCCTGGCTGTCCTGCCGGCGGACCACGCGCGTCGAGGACCTGGCCTACTGCATGCTCGGTATCTTCGACATCAACATGCCGCTCCTCTACGGCGAGGGCGCCAAGGCCTTCACGAGACTGCAGGAGGAGATCCTCAAGACGTCCACGGACCAGTCCCTCTTCTGCTGGTCGTGGACCGAGAACGACCCGGGCTCTTGGGTCAGCATGCTGGCGCCCTCGCCGCGGAACTTCAAGAACGGCCAGGAGTACCAGCCCGCCAACGACGCGACGAGCAGGCCGGTGCCGTATTCGATGACCAACTTTGGGCTCTCGATACAGCTAAACCTGATCCGCCCGGCCGATATCCGCATCTCCAACTTTGGGTTCCGTCCGCCACAGTACATCGGCGTGCTGGCCGCCGGCACCAAGGACGGCTACCTCATCGGGCTCCCGCTGGAGGAGACCGGTGTCACGGACACATATCGCGTCGTGCGCGAGTTCCCGCGCCCCATCGCGTTGCAATGGACCAGTCTCCGCGCTTTGCGGGCGGAGAACCTCAAGGTCGAAGTCCACGACATATTCGTCCCCTCCAAGGCCCCCGGAAGGGACCTCGACGTCGTCCAGGTCAAGCCGTACGACTCGAGCTTCCACCTCGGGGAGTACGCCATCATGCTCCTCATCATCAACAGCAAGGGCTCGGGAGGAGAAACCTTTACCCGTGTCGAGGCGATCCCAAGGTACACGGACTCGATGGCGGGCTTCATCACGATGAAGAAGTTCAAGCTCCCGCGGGCCCCGGCGTACGATACTTCGTCCTCGGCCACCTTTCGGGCCACGGAGGCGCACGGCGCCCTCGTGCGCCTCCACTGCAACTCCCTGAGCCAGAAGGACGGGGCCCTGTGTTTGCTCTTCGGTGTGCTGGCCAACGAGAGGGAGACCAGGTGGGTCTTCAGATATCTCAACGGCCTGGCGGACTCCAAGAACTCTTTCAACGAGCCGAACCTAGAGAGGTTGTTGAGAGACGAAGCGGCCAGCTGGCGGCCGCCGTCGAGAGCGGAGGCCAAAAGTGCCTCCGCCCAGACAAACGACAGGAGGCGGGTGACGAAGCGAGATAGTATCATGACCACATTTGGGCCCGAGTTCAGGGCAGAGGTCAACGACAGGAGGACGGTGGCCAAGGCTGCTCACGTTATTGTTTCCAACTTTTCGGCCACACTGAGGACGGTAGAATCGCTGTGAACATTGGAAGGGTCGCCCTTGGGCTACCTGGTTGCTTTTCACGTTCATATTTTTCCAGATCTCATTTATCCCCAGTGGATAAAGAACTCAATTGAAAAGGAAATAATTTATTATAGGGTTTTTTTTTTTTCTTCTTCTTCTTCTTCTTCTTCTTCTTCTTCTTCTTTACTAACAATAACAGGGTTAAATAAGTTTACTTTCTAGAGGAATACCCGATACAATATTGGGTATTTCGTCCCGTAATGGGATATCAAGATCGGTGTCACGTAACAAAACGACGCCGTTAGTTATATAGCAGTAACTAACGCTTATATCCCACGTGACAATTAGCAACAGGCCTAAACTTGCTACCAACCGAGTAGTAATCATTGTGAATCTCTTCTCCAGGTGAAACTAGACTAGATCTTACCACACTGTGTCTACCTCTTACAAACGTCCCTCGATTGACTAAATGATTGAAAATAGCTCGAAGTCCTTATCCTCTCTCCCTCGAACAGCTTCTCCATCCATAATACCATGGACGTAACTGATTTCCCATCAACTGGTTAGCAAGACTTGCTGCTCTGAAAACTGGAAGCAGATGGACGTTACCTTTCACCAATCATGACATGTCCTTCGGGATATTCTCGAAGTGTCAGCGGGACCAACGCCCCCGAAAGGACCACCACTTTATCACCAGGCTGAGCGTTGGGATGCCCGACCCCTATGTAACCCTTGGCAGTCTTGAAAAAGCTGAGATCTACGCAATGCAGATTGAGTTTAGCAAATCGCCATAGTTCAGCGGCTTCATGACGAAGGTAATAGATCAGATATGTTTCGTCATCGTTGTTTTGGGGCGGAAAGTTGCATGGGATTCCCAACGGCGCAAAGACTTGAGTCATGAGTTCTGTTTCATGCGCGCCAGGTAACCGATGAAAGCTGAGTATGCCGCTTCTTTTGCTGTTGACGCTATTATCGCGGTACCTGTCGAGGAAAAGCGTGCGCCAGAAAGCCTCTTTGCAAGGTTGACTCAAGAATGGATATGTTTCGTTGCCCTCTAGACCAGCCAATGCTTTCCAGCTTTCTATGATGGCTACTTGAGCATTGTGCATGTTCTCTATAGCTTGGTCCTTGTCTGCAGTACCAGGATCATAGCCAGGAATGAACGTCAGATCCCACGGCTGGCCCACCGCGCTTATAACGTCGACTGTTACGCCTTGAACATGGAGTATTTCGTCGCATGCCGAGAAGCTGGGGGAGGATAGCGTTCTTTTAGAAAGGCTTGCATTGAAAAGCTGGTGTCTCTGGTCTGTGTGTTCAGTCAAACCCGGGGTGGAATCTGGTACCGAAGGGATGGACTCGGTCTCCCGCTGTACAGCCCTTTGACGGACTTGCATGTACAGTTCCAAGGTCGCTAACGGCGAAAAGTCGCTGATCCATATCGAATTGAAATTCCAATGCTGAGTCATTTCCCAGTTGGGGACCCAAGACGGTAACGGACTGTGTCGGTTTGCTGCAGTCGACTGAGACGACTTGGGAGAGTAGAATTCTGTTATCCCAAGAAGACCAACTCCTCTATCCTCTTCTACGAGCGATCTGAGCTGCACCGCATGATAATACGAAATCGGAGGTCGCGCAGTTATGACGTCTAATCTTCCTGTTGTCTGGATGAAGTATTTGGCGATGCGGACGAAAAGCTTTTTCACACTGATTGAATAGTCGGGCGTAAAGATAAGTCGCTCGTTGTTTTCCGTTGGGAGCAAACCAATTAGTGCGAAAATTCTGTCGCGAGGGTTCGTGGCCTGGAAATCGGAGGATAACGACATCAAGTTCGCCAAAGAGAGGTTTTCGATCGTTTTGGCATAGAATGAAGCCGCCTGGAGGAGGAAGAACGGAAAGGTCATGCTCGCTTTGTGAATAAGCATGGAATGCGCTCTGGCTTGTCGGGAATTGCGGAAAACCCCACCGCGATGATGTATCATAGATCGCTTTCCTTGGCGAACGAGAGTGTACAGGATGCCTTGGAAGAAAGCCCAGTCAACTGACCTAGCGCCACAATGCAATGTGATTTTCTTGGCCAGAATGACTTCCTGCAACACCCATACTCTGCTCCACCACGATCTGTCGAGCAACTTGACGAATGCCTCGATAACATCGATATGCATTTCCGTCCACTGATGTGGTAGTCCTAGAGGATTGTGTCTCACTGCTTCTAACTCTCGCACTTTTGCCGGCTCGACCAAGTTTGTGCCTGCCAAGTGCCTGTTTATCAAGCGGCTGTTGATTGGGGGGACACCGTCGCAGTCGGGACAATGTGGTTCAGGCTGAAACGGAAAACTGAGGAAGTGAGGTGATTTCAAGAACTGCTCGAGCCCCTTGGCTGTCTGACGGGAGTGGTCAAAATTGTCGAACAACCGTGAAGTTGTGATTGACTCGGGTCCAAGCCAGACTTCGACGCTATCAGCATTCCGGTAGACGGAATCCATTTGCGCGACTTGCTCATTTCGCTCTTGGGTATTGGACTGGTTGATGCAGATGGCATCGATCCACATGACCCGAGGCTTGCTTCCGTGCGACCGCAACTGCCTCAGGACCGCTTCAAGGTTGGGCCTGACGAGGAATGTTTTTCCGTTGAGCAAAATTGATTTTGTTGCGTCTTCTGTGCCCCAAACGTATGAAAGAGCCTGATATGCCGAGGTCTCTGGTAGGCCAGCTTCGCGGAGAGTGCACTCAACTGGCGCAGAGGAGATAACGTTCGGTAAAATCTCCAGTAAGCGGATGTTCTTGGTGTTTGCGAGGGGTGCGTAATGCTGCTCCTCAATAGGCTGAAACCTTGGGGCCTGTTCTTCATTGTAAAGATGAACATCGCAATGAATAATGAGGTCTCGCCATTGTCGTGGTAATTTGCTCGCGATATCGTTAAGAAAGCGTCGATAACCAACAATAGCTGGTTGGTTTCTACTTCGGAGGGTTGTCTGCAAGGAAATCCGGTGTGCAACTTTTGCAAAGATTACGGCCTGATAAGAAACGATCACTTGGCGCAGACCATGGTCTTGCTGAATCGTGAATTGGCATTGGCCTGAGTGATGTGGTTGAGGGTCTACACGACAACGAGACCCGGAAGAGGTGATAAACGGGCCATTGGGATCTGGAACTATCATCCAATTGGAAGCAAAGTCGTCAGTACAGACTAAGGGGAAGATGCGACCACGCCAAATGTTTTCCACGTCTTCATCGTCGTATGAGGCGCCGAGGCCGTTCAAAAAGGCCAAGGTATAGTCGGACAGTGACATTGGTAAAAGATTGCGTTCCACGATGTCTCTCGGGTGTACTAAGATTTTTACCAACGCCGGGATGCATGCAAAGAGGCAGATAACGAATGCTCGGGTGATGGAAAGTTGGATATCTTGAGGAGCTCTTCGTAAAGTAGAAAGGGGCTATGAGGTCTAGGGACAGTGAAGCAGGCTGCGGCTGAAAGTTTCTTTCTGCGCAGGGCAAGTTGGTTGTTCGCCATGGTTCGTGCCATATCATCTTCATAGACCACGTAGGTCGCCAAGACCACTCCTGTGGGAGTCAGCTTACGACGCAGCTTACGACGTATGCAGGCTGATGGTTGAAAATGCTGTCACACATGCTCCTGTACCGCCCATCGCCGATCGACACGGTGCTGGACACGCAGCCTAGTAGGCAAGGCGCACGAATGTAATGCTTTACTACTGCTGTACGATACCAGGCTCCGTTTGTTAATCATGAAATCATTTCCAATCAAGATGTGAGGTTTGGGTAAGACTTTCGTTGGTGCTACCATCCAACTCTTAGCGTCGGTAGGCAACGAAGTAGGCGACGAAAAATGAAACCTTCGCGTCAGCAGCTGGAGCAGGCTGTATGTCTTGGGCCGATGTGCATTTTGCGACCCATGTTAGGTATTAAAAGAACGCCCCTTCAAAAAGGAGCTCGATGGGCAAAGCTTTCACAGCCAGAAGACAAGCATTTCCTAATCTTATTCTCTTTCCACGCAAGGTCATTACAGTAATATCTGGCTTCTCACAAATGCTCCCCAACTGTTCAGAGAGCTAAGAATACCACTGCCAAACCTCCCCTATCACCTACCTGGAACCATCCTTTGTGATGGCCTCCGGAAAAAGCCCTGACAGTACACTGGAGAGACCGTCTCCCATGCCAGGCCCTTCGTTATCAAGCACAATAGAGGCACTGCTGCCCATAGAAGCGCCAGGCAACGGACACTCGGATTCGCAAGACTCGACCAGATCATCATCATCACCAGCAGTTGATGGAACGCAACTATCGGGTCCATTGAAAGGTTCTAAGAGCCAACTGGACTTGACGGAGGGCTATAAATGCGAAGTTCAAACTCTGTACGAAGGCCCTCCAAAATGCGCATGCTGCAAAAACTGGGTCGATGAGTACCCCGACAACCTTCGCGCCTCTGTTGAGCAACAACCGGAGGTCAAGCTGAAAGCTCTCATCGTTCGTATGCAAAAGAACCACGACGAAGGCAAGCCTCTAGTCTTGCATTCCATCGTTGTTCAAAATCCGACACTGAAGAAGACGTTGGGTGAAGTCTTCGAAGGGTATACCGGTATCACGGCATCGCTAAAGAAGGTGGTTTTCAAATCACCATTCCTCCCCTTCTACTACCGCTGGCAACAATTTACACAGACTTTGGAGCGACAAAAGCAAGATGATCAAGCAGCAGCTACGTTCTCTCAACTTCTGTACAACGTGTTGTATGCCGAGCTGCATGAAACCATGGCCGAAATCAAAGACCATCTCAGTCACAGAGTCGTCACATACTCGCTTCTCTGGGCATTGTTTGAGCCTGGCAAACTTATTGTTACGAGCCAAGCTGGAGGTAAGCGTTTTTACCTTGTTCAGAGCTGCGGTTACAGCAAAGATAGAATGGTAGTTTCAGTCAAATTCGTTGATTGGGACTTGGACCATTTTGGGTACGCAAGCGGGGCTCTCAACATTTGTCAATTCTCCGGGACGAGGAAAATTACCGAACTTGAAGTTTTCCCAGCCGAATTTCTCGGGGAGAGATCGAAAGCAGAGGCAACAGCAATCGAACGGGGCATCAAGTTCCAGAATCTCCGGGGCTTCCATTACATGGCTTACACGGGGTTCGTTGGGTACCGACCTGATCGCCACCTGGCGAATCGAAGTGTACATGTGAGTAACGTTGTCTTCACGGGGTTTGAGGTTTCATACAACTATGAAGAACAATGCTGATACTACTGCTAGGTTGACGAGCGCATTGTTGTGGATTCTGATTCCTATTTTCGTGCCAAACCATACGAACGGGTTCCCTTGGCGCCGCTAAAGAATGAATCTGTCGTGCCTAAGATCGACGTTGTTGATGATACCCATTCATCCCCTGACTACCCGGTCATGCGGTGCGGGTTTGCTAGGGTGCAGGAAAAACCTTCCCAGCATCTTATTCCAAAATTGACGCTTCTGCCGACCGAACCAGGTACGATGTCAATACCATGAGATCGAAGAGCACAACCATCATGTGAATGAGACCATACTGACAGTGGACTTCTAGCTCGTGACCTTACGGAACATGAACTCCTCCTCTGTAACACGCGAGTTCTAGGCTATTGTCTCAAGTTGAAAATCTGGGCCGAATTCGAAGTGGAAAATGTGCGAGAAATCACTTGGAACGATGCTGCGTTCCCAAACTTGATACTGCCAAAGGGCTTCAAAAACCTTATTCTGTCTTTTGTGGAGGGCCAATTCTCTAATAAGGCCGCGTTCGACGACATTATTGAAGGAAAAGGCCTGGGGATCATCATGTTGCTCGTCGGGAATCCGGGCACTGGCAAAACCTTGACTGCTGAGGCTGTTGCTGATAAAGTCAGGAAGCCTCTTTACATCCTGAGTGCAGGCGAGCTTGGCCAGGATGCTTCTGGCGTTGAGAAAAGGCTGACTGAGGTTCTTGACCTGACCGAAAAGTGGGGTGCAGTGCTCTTGTTTGATGAATGCGACGTGTTTATACAAGAGCGCTCGACGAGAGATCTACAGCACAATGAGATCGTCGCGGTATTCCTCCGGTATGACCAAATACATCGTGCTCCCTTTACTTTGCTAGCAACTTCTTTTTAGCCTCCTGGAGTACTACCGTGGTATCCTATTCATGACATCCAACCGCGCTGAAACGATCGATAGGGCTTTCCACAGCAGAATCCACCTTACTCTTCACTATCCTGACCTTGAGCCAGCGGCGAAGAATCAGATCTGGAGACAATTCAGTCAGCGCTCACAACTGGAGAACAGACTGACAGAAGAAAACTTCAGGAATCTAGCGCAGCTCCCTATGAATGGGCGTCAGATTAAGAATGTGCTCAAGATTGCCGCGCTCCTCGCCTGGCAGGAGGACACTGCGCTATCCATAGATCAGATCCGGACGGTACTACAGGCAACCAAGGCAATAAGCAATGATCACGAGGTCTAGGCCTGAGATCATGGATTGCGAAAAGCTCCATTAGTCGCGTCATTGTCTTTCATTAAGTATAGTTTCATGTCGCAGACAAGCTATATAAGATTACCTATATTCAACAGAGCTGTAGAAGCCAGCTATTCTATTTTCTATACTATGTCTATCTATATTACCTATTTTATATGTATTGCCACAAGAAGAGTGTTCATAAGGAGTTCTATAGAAGGTTAAGTTAATAATCCCTCTACGTGAAATATCCGTCAACACAATTAGTCGAGCTCGTGGATGCGCGCAGGACCGTGACCCCCAATTCTTTGGGGGAGAAAACAGGTTTGTTCTACATGTATGACTATGTCTTATTCGCCTACAAACTTACTTCTTCTTCTCATCTTGCCCCCGTAGTGGAGTAGCAAAGGGGGCACTACACAAAGCAATGTTGCCAGGGCAGCAAAGATGGACGATGCTTTGTTAGGGTCGACCGCGCGAAACAAAACGCTCCCAAACAGCGGGAAAGTCGCGCAAAGTAACGCGCGTGTGAGGCCCAACGCCGCAAAGGCGCTGGCAGTATACGTCTGATAACAATCCGTAAGGTACCCTGCCAGTACATAGTCGTATTCGTTGACCGCGTACCCGATAGGTACAAGGGCTGCCGTTGGTATGGCCCAATGGACCAAAACGCTCGGCGGGATTGTCCACGCAAAGCACCAAAGGCCTCCGGCCAGAAGGGGCGCCCCGATGAGAAAGCCGGCAAGTTTCGACTCTGGTGTAATGGGTAACGCGTTGGCGGATCGGACGGCAAGAGCGCGGGTGTCGTAGATGCGCGTGAGCACGCTTGCCACGATGCCTAAACCCAAAGCGAGGAAGGGCGTGTTCTTCCAACCGTCATTTAGGCCCAACGAGACGTAAACGATCGGCAGCACTTCGATGAAAAGGTAGATCAGGCCAAAGGCAATGGCGCTGACGATTGACACGAGGAAGACGATCGGTTCGGTGAAGAGGAGTCGTAGTGGGCGAAGTAGATCGAGCTTTTCGTGAAACAGGCTATTCGTTGCCTTGGCTACTGAGATCTGACTGCTGCCTTTACGCTCGATATCGAAAAGAGCCTGGGACAACACCACCGAGGGCCGCGACTCCTTGATCGTGAGTAGCAGAATGGTCATACAGCCGTTGACGATTGAGGCCGTATAGAAGACCCATGTCCTGATAAGGGGTTTGTTAGTCGAGTTGTGGGACAGAACGGAAAATAAGGGGGTGACTGTACCAGTGAGCATATGAAATGATCAAGTCGCCGATGACACCCCCAGCCAGCAGTCCAAGGTTAGCCACCATTGCCCACCAAAAGATCCACCAGACCCGGTCCTGAGTATCCCACAGATCCTCAATGCTCCCAGCGGCTACGATAGTCGGGATAGAGGAGAGGAATCCACCCACAACGCGCCCAATGACGATTCCGGGGATGGTGGGTGACGCGGCGACCAGGACGCATGACATGCTGTAGAGCCCAGTGCTAGCTACGTAGAGCTTCTTGCGGCCAAAGGATTCCGACCACGGAGGCAGGAAAACTCCGCCGACTACCTGACCGACGAGGTAACTAGAGTTTTCGTTAGATGACGGCCAAAATCGTGGGGAGTACTAACTAATCGTACGTCGAGACAAATAAAAAAGTTGCCAAAACTGGGCTAACGCCAAGTTCGCGGTATATATGCGCAGCAACAGGTGTCTTTTTGAGAGTCAGCGAGGCCCTCACCGCGAATATGTGGTTGGAGAACTTGCCCCAGCGGTGCTTATTGTAGTCCTGTGAAAGTCCGTATTCAGCGCGCGAGGCACAAGCGTGACGCTTTCTACTTACGTATAAAACTCAAGAAAGATAATCATGCACGTATCGTACGTCTTCCTCGTGCGTCCCCATCGTCGTGGATGGCCATGGCAGTCTGGTGTCCAAGACAGCTCATCATCCGTAAAAGAACCTGTACCGGTTTGTCGGGGACCTTGAACTTCTGAAATAGCAACAGCCATCTCGAGAAGGGTTTGCTGCAGGGCAGTCTCTTGTTGTGTCGGACATGGAGGGGAGTTTCCTTGGGCATGCGAGGCATGTGAGAGCTCCGAGGTCAGATAACTAGTTATGTGAGAAGACCGAGAAAGAGAAGAGGCAGCATCTTTGTTAGTATGCTTAAAAAGGTCTCGAACCCCTTAAAGCCTAGACCTCATTTTCTTCAAGAGCCGGCCGAAGCTACTAGGGACAAGTGCCTCGATCGGTGGGGCGTCCTATACCGTCAAAGACAGACCCAGACTTCCCGATCGCGCAACGGCCACAGACAAGTAAAAGCCCCCAGTTTACGTAAATATCTGACCTGACCGATTGAAGAAAGCACATACCTTGACGATGTGAACGTAGTTCAACTAGGCTTAGGCTGGTCCCAAAGCTGGGGTCGAGTCCAGGCTTTCGGTAACCTAGCACCCCTTAGCGTCCTCATATGGGCCGGTGCTAGACTTAATCCTTTGTCATTCCAACTTCCAAGCCAAGTCTAGTTTTCTCCCAGTGCTTGCAGAGGTACAGCACACAACTGAGCGCCTCTCTAGAGATTAGCGGTTCCTTTAGCCTGTGGCTGCGGCGGATGCCATTGGTCGAGAACCGACAAGACCCTAAAAGAAAAGTCAAGTCTCGGGAGCCCAAACTTCCCGTCGTTACACGAGAGGAGATACTTAGCGAGTATTGTGGTTCTCTTCCCCCTTGGTCCGACCGCCATGCTTGAGATCTGGTGGCAATATTAGTGGACGGGTAACATCGTCGATCAATCGGCTTGTGAGCACTATGGAAGTGGCAACTTGAGGAATCAGTCAGTCATTAGAACACAAGATGTACAAGCTGTTCATCAACGACCGAACCATCAAAAGACTGCTTCTGACTTTGACATTAATCCAATTCAACTTGATCTGATATTTCCTGATTGTTATTATTGCACAGATGGACTGGCGCCTGCGAGTGTGAAATCAAGAGTACCTTGTGATATCAGCCTAGCAAATGCTCCGCAAGCCCACTCTCGTCAGTTCGCAGAGCTCTTACGACCCAGTTCCCTGTTCCGGGATTCATTGCCGCTCTCCATTTTACGTCTTTGACATCCGACATTACCATGCCCCTTTCCATATCTCACCGTCGAACCCCGCCTCCTGGCGTATGTCCGAAGCAATGTCGAGAAGTTCGCTCTTATCGAGCATCGCGGCCATCGACAACAGTCCCCGAGGCTCCTCAGTCGGGGCCGACGGGGTATCCTGGAGGTGGAAGAACAAAAATACGTAGTGTCCTGGTCAGTCACGGTTATGTCGTGAGTTGAGATCGTGACGAAACCATTCTTCTGCGAGGACGTGATGGTTAAGGCGATGATGGTGATTGCGATAGCAAAGTCGAGGACGGCGAAGCCTAAGAGGGATGGCCATCGTAGACTGGGCGCCAGCCAGCTGTAGGGACGCAAGGAAGACCCCAGGCGTTTTCGTGACATGGTGGACTGAGAGCAAGATGTTGTTGTCAGTAAACCATTGAAGACTGTAACAGAAGAAGCCACAATGAGCGACGGCGGCGTCTTTTCACAGGGTAAATCATCCAGGCTGGAAGCGTTTAATCACTGAAAACGTTTGGTTCAGCCCAAGACTAAAGAGTTTAGCTTGTCGTGACCCATCCGGCCAGCTACCCATAACTTGATCCCCCAAGGCGTACCTCAACGCCATGGGGGCAGGATTATTGGGACAGTCTACGATGCAAGCCTCAGCTGAAAATTTAAGTCAAGCCACGCTGCACTTAGCTTGACTCCGTGCTCTTCGAGGTCGCTATGACCTGGCATTTTAAACCATGGCTTGCCGACGGCTCCAAGCCACGTTGGCTTGGAACAGCCTAGACACAAAGTGCACGAAAGGAACCGCGCTCGGCTAGGCATAATTACCGACACTGTGGGTTGACTACTGCTGTCAGCCCTGAATGGCATCGGTTACCAGTAAGCCATATTAATATCAATGGAGAGCAAGATCTGATACCAGGACGCGGGGTTCAACTGAACTCAACTCGGCCGCCATGAACAGAATGCATCTTTCTGTTCGGTTTATCGTCACTTTCGCGGCTCTCTTGCGCTTGTGTCACGGGTCAGCCTTCACACTGCCAGACTACGCCGGCGACATCAAAGAATTCTCCAACTACGAAAAGACCGATACCATCGCGAGGGCGTGCTACAATCTCTCAAAGAAGGAGACAATCACCTGCTTCTGCACCCAGGAGCTCCTGAATGCCTACGTAGGGTAAGCGCGTCTTCGATATGACTTTCATCTCCGCCCGTCATGTATCCCAGCTGCAAAGGCGAGTTCCGGCAATGAGTCCTCAGCAACTCATTTGACAGCGCCTCGGATGACCAGATAGCTGAATGGCAAGATGCGTGCGGTCCGTATCTACCGAAAGAGATCACGACGCCGGTCGCCTCCGCCGCGACGAGAACGCTGGACGAGAATAGCTGAATATTGCAGCCGAGAACTGTGCCCAGCTCAGCCAGTCCATCATCTCGTATTCGTCCGCGCATACCAAGCCAGCGGAGCTCACGAGCTGCCGGTGCCAAGAGTCGCTGGTTTCCCTCGCCTCGGCCTGCGATCTCGATGGACGGCAGTTCTGTGAGGGAGTAATGGCAACGACGAGCGACATTTGGGATATTCGAAACTGCGGTGCCGCTATAAGCGTTTTGCAAATGTCAAAGGCACTTCTACTGAGAGCAGTTCCAATCTCAATGGACTGACTGCTGAATAGGAGACCGGTCCCATCACGGCTCCGGCAGATGCTTCCACAGCTAATAATACGGCTACTGGTACTTTGGTGTTTGGACCGGGCTCCACTGCTACTACGATGACGACCTCCAGTGGGACGGGGTTTGTATACTGCGAGGTAGACTGGAGGGTCATTTTCATTCACTTTCCAGTACTTCTCTATCTCTTGTTTCACTAGCGCTTGGCTTTGCTATACAGTATCAAAGCTGAGACATGTGCCCCGACCTACTAGCCAAAGTAAAGTAAGATTGCTGAGAAATTTTAGATCTGAGCATCCAAGTTGGTCAACTTGAGTGTAACGTGAATCTGACCTGTCACACAGTACTATTACTCGCCTTAAAGTAACCACAACATAAGACACTTGATTTCATTGGAAATTCTCCACAGGGGTGAAGCGTGTTGTTTGTTGATACGTGTATCTAGGATTACCAACATCAATCCAATAGGAAAAGGGGAGGTGATGGTTGAACTGTTGCATTGAGCTTAGTTGTTGATGGCGTATCGGAAGCACAACTAATCATTCGTTTTGTAACAATATGGTGTAATTTAAGCTTGGAATACCGGTATAAAGGATCTATATCATGTGAAATAGCTTCCGCGAAGCGTTGGTTATCCCATCCGGTCCTAAATATTGACATGATTTATTATAGTATAGTTGCGAGACACTTCCAAACCAGCCTCCAGAAGATACATCGGCTCCGATAGATCTTTACCTAATGGTGTGTGTGCTTCGCGACGCGAATCTGTCTTTCGCCTGCCATCGACCTGCCAGAGGTCTCTTTGTTCGGGGTTGTCTTGGACAGCTTTACCCCTCGCCCATAGCGTCCCTTGAACTCTGAACCGCCTTCCACGGCCTCGTCAGCAGATGACGCATCGCCTTGTGACGACGAGCTTCCCTTCCAAGTCGTCCGCATACCGATCCTGATATCTCGTGACATCTTCTGGAGCGAGGCATCGCTAAGGTGGCCTCCGACCTGTCTCGTCACGTTGCCGTAACCTCTGTTCTTGCCGTGAATCGTCTTTCCGTCGGTCGAGACCAGAAACTGAACGGTGTCGTCACCTGTCGAGTAGTTATCGATGATGCTGATGTTTTCCTTGACGTGGCTCTCCGCGCTGGAGCAAATGTCGAGACACTGGCGAGCAGTCGTCCATTCTTCCTTGAGCCTGGCGAGCTCCTCAACCTCGAGAGTGGAGCTCATCTTCGCGGCCGACTTGTCGATCAATCGGTTCATCAAGTCTTGCATGTGCTTCTCCAAATGGCTGACGGTTTGGGCAAGCCGTTCCTTGCAAGCCTGCAAGCCTTCGTTGGTGACCCGGTCGGAATACGGTTCTGCGTCATCGAAGCCCGGGGCACTCGAATCGGCAGGGGGTCGGAGCTGGATCTGGTCGATGTGATTGGACAACTGCGCGCAGACCTCGAGGCATTTTTGCGTGCTCGTCCGCTCCTCTCTTATCCGTTGCAGTTCTCTGGCATCTGCGTCGGTCTTGGTGACTGTGCGCTCAAAGACGGCCGCAAGCTTTCCGTCAATACTCTCTAGCCGAGCTTCGAGGTCATCAGTGGCCGTCCTAATCATCGCCTGGTACTTTTCGAGGCTCTCGGCAGTAACAGTGGATTGGCGACTACAAAGTCAGAGATTGGCCGCCGCATGTGTGCGTCAGCGCACGGAGGAACGTACAGGTTTGCATCAGCGAGAGCGATATGAATGGTGGACTTGTAACCGGCCAGGAGTCCAGTGAAGTCGTCTATACCGTCACCCATATATTGGAGTTTTGTCCAGTCTCGGAAGCTGGTCCGGTCACCTCCAGAGCGCAATGTGCACTTCGCCAGCTCCTGTTCAAACTCCACACACGCCTCCCCGCATCGTCGCAAGGGAAGTTCTAAGACGGACAGGTCCAGGTCAGTGGTGGCCTCAACCGTTTCGTTCAGCAGAGAGAGGACATCGCTCAAGTCCTTGGCCTCCTGGATAAGATCGCGCACCCGCTTAGGGTGATTTTTGAAGCTCCGGACCGTGTTGTAAAGTGAAATGGTGGACTTGAAGGCGAATGATGCCAGAGTCAGCACTCCCGAGGTAAGGCCTACAGCTTCGGCCATCGCGTTAATGAATTGGCGATGTCAGTGGCAGGGGAAAGACAAGCTATTCAACTGACGGGAGTTGCGGGATCAAAACCCCCTCAGGTACTCTACTCGTGCTCTTGGGAGACACCCAGGCCGTGCGGGGTATCCCGTTGGCTTGCACAGTGAGCCGCTGATGCTGGCCAATGACAGCCAACCAACCTGTTGCTTTAGCCCAAACCCGCGAGGTGGAGACTATAGCTAAAGATAAACAATGAGCGCGGCTGCTTCATTGCCATATCGTAGAAGAAACAACAACAGTCCAATGACTGGGTAAAAGAAAACTTGAAGCCAACCATATGCTGGAGCTATGGCTGGAGAGGATGAGATGGTGATGTTGAACGGGCAGATCAAGACATCCTTATCTAACCTTCAAAAAAGACCGATTATCCACTCACGGCCTGGTAATAGTCAGGGGGCAAATGGTTGATGAGGAGTCGCCTGAGTTGGCGATCGGGATGTAAGAGAGAATAGTAAAGTGGTAGGACGCCTATGCGATGGTTTCAGGCCGATCAATGAGGTCTTTGGCGTAGGGTCTTGTCTGGATTAGGGTCGAGGCTCAGTCAGTTCTGAGGTTCTACGAAACGACGCGGTCGAGTTCTGGTAGGAATCGATTCTACCTATATGCGCCCTTTAAAAGTGTACCCTTGATCGGGGTCACTTTGTCGGCTGAGGGAGCTCGTCTGAGCTGCTACCTGATCTCTATCATCCAAGCGTCCCGGTGTGCCATAAATTAGAACGTAAGTCCATTTCAACAAGCCTCACGTACCCTGGTACATGAGATTTGGCTGTGACAAACAGCTAGTTAAACATGGCCATCACTTTTCACCGTGAGTTGATCACAGTGAGCTGTGGAGATCGTTTGGAGCTTGGTACAATTAATCTAATCGAGAGAGTATCAAACTGATGTCTACTAGTACAGACAAAGGAGATCTATGGTATCGACTGTGGCCATCCTGCTGTGGTGGTATCATCAAGAAATCGCGAATCGAAAAGGAAAGCAGAGCCATTAACGCCGAATGTTCCCAAACTGTTTCAAAAGAGGATGTCTCCTGCTCCGTCAGGGTCGTCGATCCCCCCCTTAGCGGCTGCCGTTGACCTTTGCCTTGTCGCCCTGCATGGCCTCCATGCCGGCGTTGAGCTTCCCGAACTGCCACTCGGGGAGAGTGATGCCCGTCTGCTCGTTGATGGTCGTCATGAGGGGCGGCAGCATCTGGTATACGTTGCGCATGGTGTCGACCCCCGAGTTCCCGCCGGCGCCGTCGCCGGCCTGGCTGCCCGTGTTCCACACGCTGATCTTGGGCTGCAGGCCGCGGATGGCGTCGCCGTTGGCCTTGGCCAGCTGGACATAGGTGCCCTTCTCGATCATGAGGTACTGCAGCAGGCCGGAGGGCCCGCCAAAGGCGCCGGCCATCTTGCCGTAGGCGTCGGCCATGGCGGCGACGCCTTCGGCCTTCTTCAGGGCGAGGGCGAGATCGGCCTCGGCGGTAAGCTGGGCCGAGTACTGGTGGGCCTCGGCTTCCTGGCGGGACCTGTAGACGTTGGCGTCAGTCTCGCGCTGGCTCTTCTCAAAGTTTGCCTTGGCGTCGGCCTCGACGGAGTAGGCCTTGGCATCGGCGTCCTTGTGGGTCTTGTAGGCCTTGGCCTCGGTCTCGCGCTGGCTCTTCTCAAAGTTTGCCCTGGCGTCGGCCTCGACGGCGTAGGCCTCAGCGTCGGCCTGCTGCTGGCTGGCCTCGCGCTCGATGGTGGCCTTGACGACGTCGGTGGCGCGCAGGCGCTCGATCTCGGCGGCGGCGCGCTTGACCTCGACCTCGCGCTTGAGGTCCTCGTCCTTGGACTCGAGGGCGCGGCGGGCCTCGACGCGGGCGATGTCGACGTCCTTGGTGAGGGAGGCCTGGCGGGTGTCGAGGTTGGCCTCGGCGGTGGCGCGCTCGATGTCGCGCTCCGTCTTCTGGACGGCGGTCTCGGCGTAAATCTTTGCGATCTCGCGCTCCTGCTCGCCCTTGCGCTTGGACTCGCCGACGTTGCCGCGCAGCTGGGCCTCGGCGACGTCGATCCTGGCCTGGTTGCTAGCGCCTTCGTGGGCCTTGCGGGAGAGAGACTCGAAGTAATTTGAGTTGGGGGCGTCCTTGAGCTCCTTGACGTTGGCGTTGTAGATCTTGAGGCCGAACTGGTCGAGCTCGGACTGGATGTTCTTGAAGATGCGGCGCTTGAAGACCTCGCGCTCGGTGAAGATCTCCTCCATGGTCATGCTCGAGACGAGGACGCGGACCTCACCCTCGATGATGCCCTTGACGATGTTCTCGAGGTGGAGCATGGTGCCGCTCTTCTTCTCGCCCGAGTCGGCGAGCAGCATGGCATACTTCATGAGGGAGTCGCCGCGGTCCTCGCGGCGGTCGGACGAGATGTGGCCTTCATCGTCGTCGTCGCGGCTCGAGGCGACGGAGTGACTGGCCTGGTGGGTGGCGTTGGCGCCACGCTGGTTGACGTCCGGGCCGACGGTGAAGACGACGGGAAGGAGGAACTGGAGCTTCTCCTTGGTCATGGCCTGCAGGTTCATGGCATAGTCGTGGGGCTGGACGCTGAAGCGCATACAGCGCTGGAAGGGCCATACCCAAGCGGCCTTTGTGATTTTTACCGTCTTCACGGACATGCCCGTGATGGCGAGGTATTCATCGGGGGCGGCGACTCTGAACGACATGGTGACGGTTGTGTGAGGGAGTGGTATAGTATGAGATAGTGAAGGTGAAGGCAGGCTGAACTAGACGCTACCCCGACTGGATGTTGAGATGTGAAGTCAAATGGACGTGGGTACTCTTATATGCAAGTGACTATAAGACTCGATCGGAAACTCCGATGGCTCGAGAGGTGATGCGCAGTGAAGGTTGTGTGGTGGCTTGGGCGAACTTGTATAAGCGTGAGTGAGTGGTGGGATGGTGTGGATATATATATATTTGGCGCACACCTTTGGCGAAGACACTTTGGGGTATCTTGGAGTGGGTTATCTGTATTAGAAATGGGGGGAGCTTAACATGACGAAGGATGGCCGTGTTAATATATACTCACCACTACGATAGCAAGACGGAATGTTTTGGTGGCTACTTTGAGAATTCGCCCGTGATAGTCCCACCGTATTATCGGGCGGGGAAGAAACGCCCAGCCAAGCCTGCCAAAGACAAGGGCAAGGCATCTTCTTGGTGGTATAAGCATCCGCAGCTGGCCTATCCAATGAGCCTCGCAGTTTGGCGATGACAGCAGGAATGGGTGTCAATGTGTGAGTGTATCAGTATTAGTTGATGAGCAACGGATTCCAAGCGTGGGCAGTGCATTCTAGTCAATGTACCTGCTTAAAACTTCGTACCTGCCTGTCTGCCTGCCTGTCTACCTAAGAGGCATGGGCTGATTGAGTGAGACGGCGTGGCATTGACTACCTGGAAGGAAGCGGCACGCCGGTTGCGCCTCCCCTAGTTTCCTTGGTTTGCCTTAGGTAAGGCACACGTTGGTTGCCGAGTGGATCCGCGGTCCAATCATGACCGGCCGATGGTCGAGTGGAGGTCAGGCGGAGTAATCCGTGCACGCTAGAGCCCTTCTCGAAGGCTTCCTTAAACGGCTGCCTACTGAGCAGTAGACACACGCCTTACCTGTTTGGATCACCCTGATGTGGGGAAAAGCAACACTACCGAAAGGGTATTGATCAACCCTGATCATCCCTGATCAATCCCTGGTCGTTCGTCTGAGGCCCGCCACAAATGTCATCGTTGCCCAGACACATCTCCGGCCTCTGTCAGACTTAGGTACGGGCGAATATGACTCCGGCAGGTGAGCCTATACTATTGACGGCCTCATTCAGGCTTCAGTAGATATGGATTGTTCATCATCACACTAGAGGCTTAACCCTGTCTCTCTCCTCGACTGTCGCCGAGCTACAATCCACTTTCGGGCACCGAGCATCGGGCATCTTCTCGTTACCGAATGCTAACTTTGCGACTTCTTTCCTACCCCGGGCCGTCTCGAGAAAGAAAGAGATGATGCGTTCCTCTTCCCGGGAAAGGCTAAAACTAACCAGAAATGCCTCGTCGACGCCTTGGCGTCAAAACGTCGCACTTGTCTCCAACAGGCGACCGACCGAGAGAGGGTCCCCGACCCGAATTCCAACGTGGATACCGACGGCGGGCCTCATTCGGTCACCTATTGCGGAATGCTGGGGGGAGACGATCGGTCCCCCCTTGCGCAACATGTTCCAATGAGGATTCAGCCGCAGCGCGGCACAGCACTTTAGTCGGGCGCACCGCCCCTCTCTCTTCTCTCTTCCTTCAGTGCTAAGAACACCGGCTTCGATTATTCAATCATATCATGTCCCTTTGCGACCGCCATAGCCCCGACTAATTGGTTCGCCCAGCCAGCCCAAGAAACACCCAAGCGCTATCAACCACGCCACCCAAGGGAGTCACAGCCTCAGTCACCCTGAGTGATCCTCGTGATTGATTTGACTCGATTGGCCCCCCGCCACCCCCGTATTGAAGGTTGCCCTGAATACATGGATGCGTGCATGTTGAGTTCCATAGTCGGCCTTGTGAACAAACACTCACTTTTCTCATCGGCGTCGACCGAAACCACACTGATATCACCCATTATTCGCTCAGTCACCTGACCATCTCCAAGGCAACGCCACTTTCTCTTTCTAGACACCGACGTCGGTCGTCTGCTTTCAGGGATCTACGGCGTTCTTGCGCGGATTACGGCTCTCAGTCGTCTTACTCTGGACTTCACGCAAGGCGTTTTTTTTTACGCAGGTATCGGTGACTTAGTCATCGTGCAGGCGACTCTACAGTGTGCATCACTCGCATTCCCCAAACTTCCAGTCATCATCACGAGATTGGCTCTCTCTATCCGGCTCACCTGAGTATCACACACGACGCCATAGCCAGCCCCCTCAAGTTATCGTAGTTATCCACAAACAACCACGATGTCCAAAAGTCCAGACAGGGACGGTGACCTGCCTCCTCCGTCCTACAGCGAATCAACGACTTCGTACGCCTCCAACTCCTCCTTCCATCCCGCTTCGTCTGTCTCTGCGACTCTCAATAGCCTGTCATCTCTCCTCCGGGTAACACAATCCCAGCAGACGGCTCGAGACACCATCACAACCACAAACCTCCTCCCGCTCTTGACACCACATATCACATCCCTCTTGACCCGGCTGGGGACAACACCGCACCCGCCGACACTAGCCGAGCTCTACCTCGTGCCCGCTGCCGCAGTCGGCCCGGAGTGGAGCATCGCCTCGGACGCGGACAGGAGGGCCGGGGAATTTGCCCAGGTCACCCGCGTGAGTCCGGAAACGGACCCCGACTCGAAACGCGGTGGGAGTGACGTCAGATGCGCCGCCTGGTCAGCCAACGCAGATGCCGCGGGCTCGTCGTCGCGCGATTACTCGTTTGACGAGTGGGGCCGCTGGGACGACGACGCGGATGCCGCCTCGACGTCCAAGGAGGGACGGTGGTGGTGGGACGATGAAGCGTTGGCGCGTCGCCTCGCCAAGCGGCTGCAGCCGGAGCCCAAGCTCGACCGGACCATCGTGAGCGCCGTGGTGGAACAGGCGAGGGAGGAGAAGAAGGTGGCGAGGTGGGGGATGTCCAGGTCCGGCACCGAGTCGCCCTCACCGTCCTCCTCCGCCCTGCGCTCACCGCCGCCGCCGCCGCCGCTGACGCCTTGTCGGGCTGTCGAGGCGGCGGTGGCTACTTCAAAGCAAGAAGAGGACGTCGTGATGACGGTGCGCGCAGAAGAAGTCACCTTTCGCAGGGAAAACGGGATGGGGATATGGGAGAGCATGCGCGGGTACGGGATCGTCGCGAGAGTGAGGATTCGAAAAACCTGAGACGCTCGCGAAGGTCCAAAATGCAACGCGCTTATTAGCTGAGAAAGCTGCTGAAGCGAGGTGGGCTGGCGGCGGTGAAAGATCCCTCCAAGGGGGGGTTTTCGTACGTAAAGGGTATGCCGCAGACCTGTTGCGACTGGTAGTAAGGCTTTTCGCGAGAAGATTACCAAGCTGAGAGCAGTCGAGGATAGTCTGCCGGCCTGGTCAAGTCCGTGGTGAGCCCACGTTCGTGTCGGGGGATTTTGCCTATCAAGACTTTGGCACGTCTGACTTCTACCCCGTTTTGAGAACAAGAGAGTCCGACGGCGATATTCCAGAGCTATTATTTCGTGTGACGCCTGACAATGGAATTTTCGTCCCCCTGATCTCCTCCATCGCCGTAGCGGTCGCGGGGATGCCGGAACTGCAGAGGCTGCCCGTCTGCCAGTTATGCCTTAGGCCCTTGTGTTTCCGGCCGCCAACCGCAACTGAGTTCTCGGGTTTCCGACACACCTGTGGCACTCCCCTGTTCTGTTATTCATTTTATGTTGAATGTGACAACAGGGTTTCATTTCAATGGTTCCAAGGGCTGGCTAATAATCGAATTTATTATGTGGTTTGGTAGCAACCGGTCCAACATAATCTCTGGGAGCATATTTACATGCGTTCAAGGCTCCTAAGTTATTGATTTACCGATTCTACTCTATACATAAAGAGAATACTATACGATCGTACTGGGATTAAATGTAGGGTAAACTAAAGATATATTATTCTGTAATTACTTTTCTAGCTAAGAGAGCTGTCTTCTGTACGTGTTTTTTATTCACGAATGCACTTGACTCATACGGATAATGAATCTCGGTTGAACATGTTCAGTTCATCCATAAGGTTTGTAAGTGTGTGGGTTACTAGTCATTTGCACTTGTTCTTGTCCAAAGGTCAGCTTCACCGACAATTCTGCCACGTACTATAATATAGTTACAGGTTCCTGCAACCCTAACTTATTGAGTAGGCATGTAACCTAGCCTAGAACAGTTAGAGAGGGTTTCTTGTGCTACAGCGGGATCCTTGCTAGATCAAGGAATATATCAAGAAACTGCAGGGTGCAGCTAAAGAAAGTTGAATCAAATGCTAACATGAAGACGCAAGCTTTGTATACTACCTGTACTAGGCTAGTTGCAGACTAACCCAGATGAAATTTGGATATTCTATCCGTAGAGGAGCTTTAAATCTCAAGGAACGTCTACTGGCAAGTTGTAGCAACCCTTCGTATACATTTAGGTGGATCTCGTAGGGCTCGCCATTATGTACGGCTGTAATTTCTCCTTTTGTAAGAAGAGTGTCTGTTGCTGTGCAGTTTCCTTGCATAGCATGCAATGCTATAACCCGAAGGTTCTTGTAGAAGTGGGCGTGGGTATCACCCCTAAAAAGTAAGTTCTTACTGTTATAATGCTGGCTGCCAGTAAACTAACGAACACCCCCTTTTAGTATTTCTACGGCCCTCTAGCCACCACCGCCACTTATGAGCCATATCAACACTACCATTTCTATAATATACTCCTTGCACCTAACTAACCTGAATCCTAAACCAAACCCCAGCGCAACACTAGCCTGAACCTAGATCCTGACCTCTAACCTCGCGTCTATATCACTATTCATGCGTTCCTCTTTTTGTTGTGATAGATCAGTGCATAACTTTAGGTTTGTGTGCGTACGCCTTACTAGCACCTACTCAAAGGCCGTAAATATACCAAAAAAGTGACCTTTATTTTCCAGTAACCACTTGACACAGTCGAAATAGGTGATGGATTGGTTGACTACCCTAAACTAGAGCTACAGCTGGCAGTGCCAGGCCTTATAGGCTGGCACCAGGTGGAGCTACCACGGACTAACTATATGCCGGCCGACCGGTGGATCACGGCATCTCCGGTGGGATCCACAGTCAGGCCGGGTAATCCATGATAGCCACTTTGTCCTGTGACACCACTCGTCTTACATTGTGAAGTATCTTGAATTAAAGGCCCCACAACACTTCAAATGTATTCCACAACGAATTCGATATAAGCTTTCAGTAAACTTTAAAGTAGTTTCCTTTAGTCAGGGGAACGAATAAATAAAAAGAGCACAGTAGTCTCTCTTAACACCCAATCCTTCATTCACGTTCATCCAAGCAGCCACTTGCTCCCTTGATTCTGGCCAGCTTGCACAATTTATTACCAATCCGCGATGAAGTATCTCTTAGTCCTACTAGCATCCCCAATCGCTTGGGCCCAGTTTTGCGAACCACTTCCACCAGACTGCAAGGAAATCCCTGGGGTAAGTTCTCTCTGAATCTAGCGCTGTTCATAGTTACTAAAAGAAGGAAAAAAGTGCATACATCAGTATGCACCTGACGTGTGCTTTGACAATGACGGGAAGCCAAAATGCCCTGGAACCACGTTGTCATGTTGCGCAGTTGGATCGGGCTCCGATCCTTATTGTTTCTAGCCTAGCACGGCCGGATCGAAAGATGAGTATCCCATTGACTGCTGCAAGACGCCAAAAAACAGGTGACCCACAAAAGTGCCCATTTTTACCCCGCACTTCAATCGGTACAAGACGAAACATC
>JASUDE010000135.1:0-110221 GCA_034509685.1 Colletotrichum cereale
AGGCTCTTTACTTTCTACTTATAAGAAAAAAATTATACCTATAGGTAAGTTATATATTAACTATATATATACTTAAATATATTATTTTTTAACTATTATATTAATATTTATTAGATAATGCTACTAGGTGGAATTCTACTTATAGAATGATTTCTATAACGTTAGAATTAAGAGAGCCTTTAGAGTATATATTTACTTATACTAATAATAAAGAGTATAAAAAGCTCTTTTTTACTAAAAGCGAATTTAAAGCTTTAGAAGATTTAGAATCTATTTTTAAAATATTTATAAAGCCTTCTATACGCTTACAATCTCAGTTATATATTAACTTAAATAAAGGGTTATTATATATATATAAAATATATAATAACTTAGATAACTTAATTATTAAGTTTAAAGAAATACGAGATAGACTACCGGAATTAGTAAGTTTAAAATTAACTATATATCTTTTAGATAATATACTAATATATATATATAGGCTTCTTATCATACTATTTTAATTAATAGTATAACTAAAGGAATAGTTAAACTAAATACTTATTTTAGTAAAAGACTTACTACTACTAATCTAAGTAATTATAAGACTTATATATTAGGAATTATTTTAGATCCTAGACTTAAGTTATTACACTTTAAGTATAATAATCTTTTATATTACTATTATAATATAGAAGAAGATATTATTAATATACTTAAAGAAGAATATAATTTGTAAGTTAATATATAACTATATAACTATATATATATATATAACTATATATATAGTTATTTAACTAATTAATACTTACTAACTTATATTTAGAGTAAAAAAAGAAAAAGATAATATAGACTTAAATAAGGATATATTAAGTGATAATATATCTTCTAGTTCTAATTCTGAAAATGAATTCTATATAAGAAAAGAAAATATAGAATTAGAGTATATTCTTTATTTTAGAGAACCTAATAGTCCTTCTAACGTAAGTAAATAAATTAATAACTAATAATATAATATAATATATAATTAGTAACTATTAACTATATTATTAAATATATAATATATACTAACTATATATATATAGGTAGATCCTTTAATATATTGGAAAAATAACTCTATTATATTTCCTATACTAAGTATTATAGCTAGAAGATATCTAGGAATTCCTACTACTTCTACTTCTATAGAAAGAGTTTTTTCTATATCTAGTAATATTATTACTAAAAATAGGAATAAATTAAGTCCTAATATAGTTAAACAATTAATTCTTTTAAAATATTGGAAAATAGATACTTTAAAAGAATTAGAAGAAGTATATAACTTAAAAGAAGAAGAAAAAGAAGAAGAAGAAGAAGAAGAAAATATTAATATAGTAGAAGAAGATAACCTTCTAAGTTATATTAACTAATATTAGTTTTTCTAGTTATATTTACTTAGTTTTTATTATTATATTTAGTTAGTTTTCTAAATCTTTTATAGTATTTAATTATATATTTATACTTCTATAGCTTTATAATATAAAGTATATATTATAGAGAATAAAAAATATAAAAAATATATTTAATACTTTAGTTATAAGTACCTATTATATATATATATATATTAAAGTAAGTTATAATATATTTAGTATTTTTTAGAACTATTTTAGAATTTCTTTAGAATTTTAATATTAAGTATATATAATAGAAAATAAAAAGAATATAAAAATATATCTAATACTTTATTTATAAGTACTATTATATATATATATAGTAAATTTAGTTATAATATATTTAATATTTTTTAGAATTAATTTAGAATTATTTAGATTTTTTAATATAATATTCTATTTTTAATAAAAAAATTACTATAAATAGTATATTTTAATACTATTAGTATACTAATACTAAACTAGTACTAGTCTAGTATTTTTTTAACTATACTAATACTAGTTTAGTCTAGTATAAAGTATACTAATACTAGACTTACTAGACTAATACTAAACTAATACTAAATACTAATAGTATTTTTTCTAACCTTATACCTAGGTAAGTATAGTATCTTATTTTATTTTATTTTAGGTAGTAGAGGCTTCTATTAAATTTATAAAAGAGTAGAGCTTTTAGCTTTATTATAGGATCTAACTATTAAGGGCCCTTAAGTACTAATTTAACACACCCCCTTAGCTTTTATAGAAGGTGCTAGACTTCTGTTAGAGCTAGTTTGTAATCTAGAGGGCTTATACTATATATCCCTCTATATTAATTATGGATTTAGGCTTACTATAAAGGAATCCCTATTGCTGCTTCTTTAACTTAACTAAGATTTAAACACGGGTGCTTAAGATTAGTAGTTTGGGTTGCTTTGCGTAAAGCTACTAAGCGAATGAGACTCTTAATTGTTAAATTTGCAAAAGAGTGGAGCTCCTGGCTTTGTTGCAGGATCTAACTATTGAGGGCCCTTAAGTACTAATTCAACAGCTTCCCTTTAACCTTTGCTCTCTACTACGACAGAGCTTAGGTAGTCGGGCTGAACACTCACCCACTCACACATCACACACCCCTCATCCTCCACTGTGACCAACCTTGTGACATCTACCGCTCCTGCCCCCTCCACCTTTACCGTCTTACCGTTTCCCCCGTCCTCCTCCCCCACCTTTTGCAATCTGACCTGACTTGTTCCTAGTTAGAAGCCCCCGACCCCAACCAAGAGAGGGGACCTGGTTGGCAAGCCATGTGTTGTATCAAAGCCCAAAGAGTCGAAACTCCAGCCGGACTCATCTTCATTTGACCGAATATCTCTCCTTGTCTTCTGCCCCAACAGTCGCTCGTTGCTCTCCGCCAGTGATGCAGACCACTCTGCTCATCAATCCACGGTGGTTACTAGCATCATGGCCGAGTTTGACGTCTACGAATCCCTCGAAACCCAACACCAGTTCTGGGAAGGTCAGTTAACCAACCCCTCCAACCCCTCCCTCTCCACTCCATCCTCTCCTCAAGTCGATGGTTTTCTTCTTTGCTTCTCAAGTTGCCGCCCAACAAGATGCGCTTCTTGAGCCTCGCAACTGACAGGACACGCCGAACCATACAGAGCTCGACGACGTCGTCACGACCCAATACCAATCGCACGATTTGATCGACGAGACCCTAAGAGCTTGGCTATACCTCACTTCGAGGTTCAGAGATAAGTTTCCCGAAACGGAGGACGATGTCGCCGTCTGTTGCGAGAAGCTGCTGCAATGCCAACTCTTCCGAGACAACAAGGACTACATCAGAACCCAAATCATCTACAGTTTGCTGCAGGAGGACGACCCCTCATCGCTGCACGCCATCGTGCTCTTTCTGCTGCTCGACGGCCATGCCGACGAGTCCACGTACTCCCGAATGATCGAGGAGGCATGCTTCCCTCGCCTCCTCGAGCTGATCAACGGTCGCAAAGACCACGACCTGAGACTGCATCGCCTGCTACTCGAACTGATGTACGAGATGTCCCGAATCGAGCGCTTGCGCACTGCCGACTTGCTGCAAGTCGACGACGGCTTCATCGCGTACCTCTTCCAGATCATCGAGGAGCTCTCCAACGACGTTCACGACCCGTATCACTATCCCATCATACGCGTACTGGTATGCATCCTCTCGTATCCGCTCGCCGTGTGTATTTTCGTCTTCGCAACTAATCCTGTAGTAGTTGGTACTGAACGAACAGTACATGCTCGCTTCCACCGACGTCGCCGCCGACCCCACGTCCCCAAACGCCCCCCTCACGAATAGGGTTATCAAGTGTCTTAGTCTACACGGCGACTCGTTCCGTACATTCGGAGAGAATATTATTCTGCTCCTGAATCGCGAAACTGAGACATCTCTGCAGCTCCTGATTCTCAAGCTCCTCTACCTTTTGTTTACAACCAAAGCCACATACGAATACTTTTATACCAACGACCTCAAGGTTCTTCTCGATGTTATCATTAGAAACCTGATGGACTTGCCGGACGAGAAGATATCGTTGCGCCACACGTACCTTCGCGTCTTATACCCACTTTTGGCGCACACTCAACTGGGCCACCCGCCGCACTACAAACGCGGCGAGATCCTCAAGGTCTTGAGAATCCTAGGCGGTTTCGGCAACTCGCACTTTGCGCCCGCTGACGAGACCACAGTGAGACTGGTCGACCGAGTCTCCAAAGTGAAATGGTTGGCCGACCAGGAGCCTTCCGGCGAGGCAGAGGTGGCTCGGAAGTTCTTGGGCATCAGTCTTTCTCGCTCGCAGACTGCAAGCAGCGTTAGTGTGGTCGACGTCGCCGCCGTTATGGAGAAACCCGGCGTCATTACCCCGAGTCGCAAGGCCGAAGCAGACGCGGAAGCCAAGCAGGGAGAAGTAAAGGCTGGGCCAGGGCCGAAGAAGCCGCTGCCCGAAGTACCGAAACATCGACATGGTATTCCTGTCGGACCGACGTCGACGTTGCATTTCAATGGACATAAAAAGATACCACCCAAAGCGCCGCCGCCCCGGCGGCGAACAAAACTCAAGCCCGTCGAACCTGTAGTGGATGGTTCTGCTACGTCTGATATTTGAGAAAGTTATGTGTGCTGGCTGGCTCCGGTCTTAATGGCCCGACAGAATAATGACACGAAACGGGATAGGTGTTTGCTCAATTTGTCAACCTTGGCAGGAGTTGGGCTTGAAAGCATAAGGAGGTCTTACAATCGCGACCTTCGGGTTAGCGTCGAGCGTTTGGATCACAATCATAGCATGGCAGGGGCGTTTGGGTTCCGAGGGGTGACATCGTTTTGGCCCAAGGACGGCGTGTTGTCTGTAGGCTTTACCATCATAACCTGCCAAGACTACAACTTTTGGCTGGACATGGTTGTTGCGTGTCTCTACGAGAGTGACTTCGTTTTGCGCGGCATATCTCCGATCGTGGCTGACGATAGAAGTGTGGCCGGCAGGAACCCGAGACAAGTAGAAGGCAGATCAAAGTTTGCTTTCATTCTGGCCGAATCGAGATGAGATGAACGATATCAGACTCCGCTCCCCAAACTCAGAGGCACAGACGATACAGCCAAATCAAGGTGAAAGACAATTGGGTGTATACGTATGACATGGCTTTGGATTTACAACAGGAACTTCCATAGCACGGTCAAACAAGTTTTGAGACGAATAAGCGGTAGAACCACAGCCACATCTCTTATCCAATCATGTAACAAAACCGTGCGAATGGCATGTGCACTCTCACTCAGCAGCACGCTCACCCCCACCACTATCTCATCATGTTCCAGACACCGCAGTGACCAAAGGAAAGGCCGACTAGTTTGAACACAGCATCTTCGCCGGTATCCTCCATCTTCTCTTCCTAGTGGTACACTTAGTTAGCACTTTAGTATGTGGAGGATTGGGCGATAGAAAGGCCGACGAGTGTGTAAACACCAAGCGCGGAGGTGGTAAGCAGAAGAGAGACAAATAGAGGAGATGACGAAGGCATATGTCGTCGTGGCATATTTGGATTTCCACAACTAGCGTGCCGGGTAATCAACAAAAAGATCGATGTCAATATCGGATGCGGCATGTGGCAGCTGCTGTGCCGCCACGCGTCTTCTGCAACAGCGATAACCCAGGCTTCTCTAACCTCTGTTATCCGCGTAGCCACTAACAGGCTCAAGCAAGTCATACCTGCAAAACCATATCGACCTCGCGCGTGCCCCCGATGTTGGATGATGGTCGAGGCCCCGGCCTGGAGAGGCCACATGATGAGCTTTGCCAGCGTGCGGGAGTCTGCCTCGCGACATGTGGCACAGGTTGGTCCTACGAGACAGGTGCAATTTACTTATTGCTTGTAGGCAGCCTACATGACCGAATGATGGATGAAATAGGGTTTGTTCAGGATACGTCGGAACTCGGCACGTGCAAGACCGGTCCTAAACGATCCAGCTCAGCATGGCTGGCGTTATCGATGCTCTTGCAGTTGACTTCAGAGCCATGCAGCCGCCCGCCTCCAAACAAAGAGCGTCCGGCCTATCTTGAATGAGTTGGGCGGGAGGGGCGCTGCCAGAGGCAAAGGCAGTGTGCCCGGGAACCCCGAGAACCCTAAGTTGGCCAGAAACAGAACACAGCTGCCAAGGCAATCTCTTTTTGCCGGTACCGCTCGGCCCGGAGGAGCAACTGATGACGATCATGACTCCCTGGACCTTGGTTTAGCCTACGATTAGTACGCCGTTGGTCAAAGGGCGCATTCAGGTTCAGCTGGGGAAAGGGGTTGGTCGGTGCTGAGGATTTACCTACTCTGTACAGTGATGGGGTTGTATTCCGGTCTGGCTGGTAACGCTCGGGCTCCAGTACCTACATAGCAGTTTCTAAGTGCAGTAGTAAAAATTGCCAAGCCTAGGTAGGTACTAATTACAGCGGAAAATAGACTTGACGAGGGGTCGGTTCGCGGCCGATAAAGAACGGGTTCGTGGCCATCCGTTGGCTTCAAGGCTAGGAATCTGTGTGAACCACGCTGGGGCCAGCGAGAGAAATGGCAAGACACAAGTGTCATGTGTTGAAGGGCTTGATGGTAATGCTGCAACGGCTGTAACCATCCGGAGGGGCGCGTACGTCATCGGCGGACTGATGCGGGAGATTTCTTGGCTTTTTGTTTGCCGCCATCGCGACGGCCCTCAAGCGCCAAACGAAGTGCAATTCCCATCAATGTTGCTTACGACATGGCAAGGTGGCGCAGTCTCGCTTAAGAGGAATGATGTGCGGTGGATGCACAAGATGGTGGCAATGACTTATGATACCAGAGTTTGAGTAGAGGCAGTGATTGTGCTGCGTATGGATGGCACTGCTGATGATGACCCTGCCCATTCCTGACATGGCTCACATCGTGCTCCTCATTCCGTACCAGTACTCACTCTCCGACAAAAATTCGAATGGCCGGGGATGAGGACGGGCAACCGCGACAACAACCACAACAGCAAGAACAAGAGATAGCACGTAGCCGTAGCTAGGTAGGTATTCGCTTGTGCATTACCTAGTCTTGACTGGCAAAGTGCGGATCCACGTGGTTGAGATGATGGGCATCCATTTCATGGGTTCGCCTATCCAGCTGCCAGCCAGGGCCAGGCCAATACTATACAAGGAATTGAAGGGGAGGGGAGGAAGAAGCAAATACGTGCTTCGGCAACTGCCCAATAGGCAAGGTTCAGGCGATCACAATCCTGTAAAAGCAGACGCAATTCAGGGTCCAGTTGCCTTGCTGCTTGGCATAGCCTTTCTGAGGCATAACTGCATCAGAGGATGGGAGCACCTTGCCAGCGCTGCAAGCCCCCCTCCTAGCCGTTTCCAGGGAACCACGGACGCGATAAGGTGCACATCAGCGCAAATCTCGGCTGGCGAAGGACGGACAAGAGACAGGACCGTGGTTCGTCTCATCCTCATCGCGGGACGCAAGGAAGCGTGTACTCCAGCTTGCTTGTCAGACATCTGATTACTACGTATCCATCTACCCACGAACTGTTGCAACGGGGCACATAAACCGTAGAGACCGGATGCAAGCCAAGGACCTGATTACCAGTCCGAGGGAAGCGAAAGCGTGGGCATCATGCCGGGTCGCATTTAACGTGAGATGACGATGTGGGTTTGGCGTTGGGTGACATGGGAAGTTGTCGTGGGAAATTTGGGAATACGTGCCGCCCCGCCGCTTCCACTCGTACAGAGAGCCTGACAAGAGCTACATTACCAACAAATGTCCGGCGGGGTGCCAGCCCAAACCTGCGATACCCCATGTTAATTAACTGTTTGCCTCCTCCCTCTATCCCCCGTTCTACATCCTCGTCTTGTTTCCTGTCCCTTCGTGTCTTGTCATCCTGCATAACACCAACAATCCCCGATTCTCTCAAGCCGCATTTGTAGTGATACCAGTGCGCTTGCCCACGCACCACCCGACTTGGACGAAGTCCTCTCTGATTTGCAGCTACCTCTCGTCATTACTTTCTCACGTCTTAGCGCAAGGTAGACTGGGTGCGCAGCAAACAAACCACCCCGGAACACATCAGCATTCCACTGGGCCGAATCGGGAACCACCACTACGACTCGACCGTCGCTGATGACGACATTGGTCTGAGCCCAAGAGAGCACTTCTGCTTGCCATTGCGTCAAACACACGGCGCGCTCGACACACTAGACCAACCCAACCCATCGATCTGTTGCTCATTTTCCCCTTCCTTATTGCGCTAAAGCTGTCTAAAAAAGTCACCATCGATCCCCAGGCTTGCAGTTAATCCCCGCTGTTGCGCTAAATCTGAGTCGTCTCTTTTCCAACACCGGCACCTAAGGTGTCTTGGTGTCTTTGAGACGACCACACGATGGCCGCTAGATCCCCGCTCGCGTCCTCCTCTCCCACGCCCAGGTCCAACCACGCGCCACACCTCGCCGACTCCGATTTGTACAGGGAGAGAGCGAGGGAACGGGACAGTGAAAGAGACGTAGACGGGACAGCTGGCTGCGGCGCCGCGGCTGCCATGAACTCAAATCGCGCTTCGTCCTATTTCCCTCAACAACCCGCCCAGCCCTCTTCCTCTTGCAACCCGACTCCAACCGCAGCCACATACTTTACTCCTCCACAGGCAGCTCCTCTACAATACGACGAAGATCGAGAGACCCAATACAACACTCTGGCCAACTCCCACGCCGGACACCAGACGCAACAATTCTCTTCAGAAGGTGACGCCACATATTACAGCAACACGAGCGGCAATAATAACAGCACCAGTCTGGCAGCCCCTTCCGCTACTGCTCGAGGCAAGTTTACAGAAGAATGGGATGCGAGTCAAAGAGGAAGTAGCATTATCGAAGGCTATTCGTCCAACATGCCGCGATCCAACTCGTTTGTCTCGAACAATGGGGAGGATTACCTGAGCCTCCCTTCCCGCCACAACACCCTCAAGAAGAAGAATTCGCTGCGTAGGAATGGCAGCCTAAAGCGCAGCAGCAGTCGGAGAAGCATGAACGCTGGCAGCGTACGCAGCTTGGCTCTGCAGTCTTCCAATGACCCCGACGAGTCACATAGCGCATTCCACTGCCCTGTTCCAACATCTGGAAATCCAACCGAAGCCTTGGCCGCCAGGTTCCAGTGTAAGTTCGCTGTCACTCTGCGCAAATCCATCTGTTGAAGTCACTAACCATTTGCTGCAGCGTGGCGCAAGATCCTGAAAGATCTCATCGCTTACTACCGCGAAATCCAGTCACACTATGAGCACAAGTCCAAATCGCTGTTGAAGCTCGCCAACGTGGCCAACAATATTTCCAGTCCTCCTGGTTTTCTGGACTCTGGTGGCATCGATGATGCGCTACAAATATTACGTAGCTATCACAAAGGCGCTATTCTGGAGTCGAACAAGGCAAAAGAGATTGAAGAGGATGTTATCCTAGCTCTCACTGGTTTGAGAAACGACCTTCACCAAAAGATCAAAGAGATCAAGAACTTGTCGGGCGATTTCAAAAATTCGGTGGAGAAGGAGATGGATGGTACCAAGCGCGCCGTCAGGGTGCTGCAGGATACCTTGGGTCAAACTGATATGGACCCTTCATTGACGACTGGAAAGCAAGATCCGTATCTTCTGCGGCTCGCCGTCGACAGACAAGTTGAGCGCCAGATTGATGAGGAGAACTATCTCCATCAGGCGTACTTCAACCTGGAGAACTCTGGCCGCGAACTTGAGGCGATCGTAGTGGGTGAAGTCCAAAAGGCTTACAACGCTTACGCGGGCATCCTCAAGCGTGAGTCCGATGCCGCCTACAACGCCATAGACGAGCTTCGTGCCGGTCCTATCTCCATGCCAAAGGATCACGAGTGGGCGCACTTTGTCCAAAAAGACGACCAGTTCGTGGATCCCGATATCCCGATTCGGTCCGCCGAACACATTCACTACCCTGGTCGTGAGCATGTTGCATGCCAGGAGATTCGTGCGGGACTCCTTGAACGCAAGAGCAAGTATCTCAAGAGCTACACAGCTGGCTGGTGAGTTAGCCCATGCTCCTTTCAGTATGACGTCTCCCAAACATATCATATTAACAACTGCCGTGCAGGTATGTACTTTCTTCGACTCATCTCCATGAATTCAAATCGGCGGACAAGGGCCAAGCCCCCGTCATGTCATTGTACCTTCCAGAACAGAAACTAGGTTCGCACTCCAACGAGGGAGGATCTTCCAACAAGTTCATCCTCAAGGGTCGCCAAACTGGATCGATGCATCGTGGTCACACGTGGGTCTTCCGGGCCGAGAGTCACGATACAATGATGGCTTGGTACGAAGACATCAAGGTCCTCACTGAAAGGTCCCCTCAAGAGAGGAGCGAGTTTGTCCGCGGACACGTGCGGAGCTTGAGCCAGTCTTCGCAACGATCCACAAGCAGTGATGGCGTTCTCGAAGACGATGACGATGAGCCATTCTCGGCGGACGCAGCGCTTGCAGCAAATACGAGTTCGAGACAAGACGTCCGCCGTCCCGAAGCAGGTGGGCGGTTTCCATCTGACATTCAGGTCAACGCGCAGCGAGGCTTACAGGCACCTCTTTCGCCTTCTAGTGTGAGTTCTGGATTCGACAACTCTGATCGCGACGCAGCCATGCAACCTTCTGCGTTGCCTGGCAGTATTTTGGGCGTTTATCACGGTTCGAATGAGCATCCGAACGGTTACGGTGGTACAGACCGGACACCCATGGAAAACATCCCATCCCACGCTGCTGTGGTGACCCAACAAGCTCGAGAGGATGGAGTAAACCCTTACACGCGCGAGTCGCTCCAACGGTCACAGTCCTTGACTCGTGGGCAACAGGCAGTCTATGTACCTGCCACCGATATGCAGCAAGCACATGGCCAACACGCGGCACCTATCAGTCACGAAGACTCCAGACCGGTATCTGCTGTCAATTATGACCGTGTTCTTGAGACACCCGGCGGCAACGGTCAATACGGCCAATGGATTAACAGCGACGGGAAGTACTCGCCTGCCATTTCAAACCACGATTCTACCCAGCAAGAAACCGATGAACACTTGGCATCGGGTAGCCGAAGCCTGGATGGGCCCAATATACTCTCCATCATCGGATTGGATGGTGGATTCGCTCCTAGTAGCAACGAGGCCCCTCCGCAAACCAGCTCGCCTGTCCCTGTTGCTGCTGCCTCAACATCTGTGCCCAGGAGCCAAGAAGGCCCTCGTCAGCAGCAACCAGTATCCGCCATACGCCCTACCTCTGGCACTGTCAGAAACGATAGTGTTCCGACAATCTCTAATCTGCATATTCCTGGAGAATACCCTAAGGGAAATGCGGCAGCCGTCGATCCGAGACGATGATTGTGTGCAGAGGGGGTTGGGAAGGTGGGGTGGCCCAGGCATGATAGAACGAAGGGTTTGGTTTGACCGCGATACTCAATGCTAGTGCGAAAGGGTAGGGTGAGGGACATGAAGGGAACTTTTGTTGTCTTTTTCGTGATTGACATCCTGGTATCTGCTTTTTCATTTTTTCTCCACTGTTCTTCTCTGATTGATGAAGGGATATGTTGAAAGGAACAGAGTGCTACACGAGAACGAGGACGGCATTCTTTTTTTTTTTCTCAACTCTATTAGTATTCCCATACCCGTTATCAAACACGTCTGATTCTCCATAAATGCTCCAAGACTCCTTAAAGCGCCACAATGCTCAAGTTATACACGGTTTCATTCCCTCTTACAAATAGCCGCCTGGACCAAAACTGCCGGTGCCCGTAGCACCCCGAAGCCTCCAAGAAGTATGCCTAGGTATTGTGCACCTCTACACCAGGGTCAAGAAGACAGTTGAGTCACCCTGTCTCATCACTTGGACCTAGACCAACTTTGCCATTCCCAGAGAAACCAACATCGCCTGGATACCACCAAGACCAGCCTGCTTGCGATACGTGGATGGTCCCCTGGCAGATTCTCCTGCAACAATGTCGACGAAAGAGGACTCGTTATGATCAAGCCCAAAGGCACGAGCGGGCTGTTCACAAAGGCGTTGGCCCAGTACATCTGCTCGGGCGGTGCCGTGGCCACCAAGATGGGCGCCAGAAGGACAAGACGAACACAAAGAATGCACAGTACGCCTGAACTTCGGCCATAATATAGGTGAGCAGCAATGGCACAGCAGGTGGTCCGACGGCTACAGGGACGAAGCCCACACTCGCTAGGAGTGGATTCCAACCTCGCAGCAGCTTCGGCAGCTAGCTAGAAGACGTCGAAGGCCCAGATGATAAAGCAACCCCAGGCAGCTGCTATGCAATCCAACAGCAGATTCGTTGACAGGCCCATGATAATCAGGGGTGGCGATGGGATTGCAACAACTGTCTCGTTGTAGACGACGGCGACGAAGAGCAAGGCGCCTACGATGAGGGAGAAGTGTATATATGTTGGGTACCAGCCCACAACCAGGGCCTGGTTAAATGCAAAGCTGATCAGTATAAGAGCGCCACTACCGAGTAGTGTGCCAGATATATCGATTCGCACCCATATGCCGCGGGTTGTTTTGAGCGGGACCTGGCGCGGGAGAACGAGAACGCTCAATCCTGCGGTCAAGACACCGACAGCAGCGAGGACAAAGAAGGACCATATCCATGCGGCATTGAAGGCGAATGGGGACGACATGGCCGAACCAACGACAAACCCCACGAGCGCTGCAACACTGACAAGTGGAAGTGCCATGTCTGTGTGGCCTGGTGCTAGTATGCTCTCGAGAACAAGGAAGCAGAGGGCTGGACTGATGCCAACGAGAAAACTCCAGAGTGTTTGAGACCGAATGTGTCTCCTAGTCGTGCCATGAGTGGAATACAACCCCCAAAAGCAAGGGCGTAAGTTTTGGTAAACCATGAGCGCCGGCCGGTTGCCACATCTGTGAAAGACTCGGAGATTTCCAGGGCTGGGGCCACGGCCTGAGAGGGGCCAGCAAACGTGGGTATCTGGTAGAGACTGACAAACGCCACAATCAAGATCCTTTAAGTGGACGATAGCTGTAGCGAGGTCGTTTTTCTTCGGAGAGGGTCAGTGACTGGTAAAGCTGGCATGGCCGGATCCAGCAGAGACGGTTCTCATTGTCCCTAGACCGTCCTAGGCTTTACAGACCATTTTTGACGATGCTGCTTTTGTAGACTTTTATAGACTATTCTCACCCGCTAGGTAAAGCTAATCCTCTAGGCAGCATCAAATAATTTAGGGTCCTCTAAAGTATTATTTAAGTACTTTAGAGGCTAAGCCTCTTTAAAGAAGGCGTAGGTAACGCAAGAAACATGAGACTAGGCGAGTCTCGTCAAGTATTGAAGGTTGAATGAGCTGTACTCAGTCTGGAGAGTTA
This sequence comes from Colletotrichum cereale, assembly GCA_034509685.1. Lineage (NCBI taxonomy): Eukaryota > Fungi > Ascomycota > Sordariomycetes > Glomerellales > Glomerellaceae > Colletotrichum > Colletotrichum cereale. The sequence continues at coordinate 13,300 of JASUDE010000135.1, forward strand.
GAGATTCGTATGATCCATGCCGTCAAAGTTGCTGTTGAAGATGAAAGGAAAAGTCACAAGAGCCGAAGCTAACCAGCCCGAGTTCACTGGGCCATTAGACTCAGTTATTTAATCCCCGTTTGCGTGTTGTTTTCCAAACTATTGTCTGAAGGATTCCGTCGCTGCTACCATGACATCTGCTACCCTTCCTACCTTTCCCATGCCGTCGTAGGAAGGTAAATGGAGCCCGACGTAGCCAAACTCTGGGTATCGTTCATCGTGGTATAAAGGCGTCGAGGAGGATCAAGGTTAGAAGGGGTGGTTTTATATCGTCAAGTAGGCATCACGTGGGCACCGGCATTGTCAGAAAGGAATGGATAGAAGCAACCCAGTATGATGGCTGCAGAAGTACGTTATGACAAGAACAAGAACATTCGGTAAATCAGACGTGAAGGAGAAGCTCAATAGGAAAAATAACACTCGATAAGACGAGGAGATGTTGATAACCGAGCTTAACCAATGGCTGATCCTTTCATAGCAGTGTGTCCACGAAGCAGACTCGGTTCAGGAAACGAACAAAATAAGTTCAGACCACTAATTCGTCTTAAGACGGGCATTATCTGGCCCCAACCAAGAAAGACTACTCGATGGATGGGTGCCCACTCAAAGGACTAAGCCACTTGGATGGATGCCGATTATGGCTTGCGAAGGAGACTGGCGTAGGCAGCTCTGTTTTAATTTCGACGGCATGGGGCTTGGACCATTCCCAGGGTATCGCACATCTCGACAATCGAGCGCTCCCTATGTTGCGCCCACCACTATATTCTGTGCCTTTCATCGCCCGTACTCGGGCGGTGCCAGGCTCCATGGTGCCAAGACCAACCAGGCCAAGGCATGATGAATCTTCAGTTAGGGCAAGCTCGGGATCCCGTATTGGGGAGTTTGATGCTTGGCTAGGTCAAGAGGAACCAGTGTCTCGATGGGTAGAAACAATGTCTGTGCCTGCCGTCGAAAAAAGCGGCTATATCCTAACCAGCAGAGATCTTGCACCCTGGCACGCTAGCGATGCATCACCAATCTCATCTGCTAACAACCATGTTCGTAGGAAGGCTTAGCAAGGCGGAAGACGCAAAGATTTGTCTAATAACCCGCTCAGAGTATGCAAAGACATCAGCCGATACTTTGATGGTGTTCGCAAATGTAATGCGTCATGTTAGGCGATCAAGAAAGGTTAGTACTTAGCACCTTGGTGGAGGCATGAGGCTGAGGCCGAAGTGAGAGGACGGAAAGGTAAGATGCTCAGGCCCATAATGAGGTGAAGATCGCGTAACGAGTCCGGGAAGAGGATTTGCGGTTCCCCACACAAAATTAGGAATAGGTCCGTCCACCGTCATTCCTCAAGGCTCACCAACAAGACGAGGAACATTGGGATATATTTGGGCATTACAACACATTACTCAGATCACGGATCAGTACCTTGTATGAGCTCTAATCCAATTACACCAATCGGTCTTTTCGTCCAAACACGCGGAACTGGCAAAAATATAACTATAAAAAACTCTATAAGGTACGGATGAAGTCGTAACTAGGCAGTCAACGACTCTGACAACTGTCCGCGTCTGCTGCGACCATGACACCTGAACCCGCCTTAATTCTGACTTTCCCTACACTCCGGTAACCGGCTGCCGCTGCAACACCAGCCTATTTCAGTACCACTGTTTGACTGCCGTATCGTACTATACCTGAACCAATCGTGAGCGGCAAGTTCGCCAAAGACAGATTTCTCGAACCCAGCTCATAATCCCCGCACACGACAAGTGGCACCACAATCACTGCGCTTTCTGAACGAAAGCTCGCGATCAAGACTTTTCTCTATTTTTGGGTGACCACAATGGATGATGTACATGCAGCCTCAAGCCCATACCGCCAGGGCCGGTGTGAAAGCAAAGCAAACCAGAACGCCAGAGTCGTAGTCCAACAGAAGAAACCCTCCCCTCCTCTGAGCTGATGATCAAAGCCACAGCCTACCGGCCTCCTCTGCTGAAGCCACCCCGGCCCCGACCACCGCCGAAGCCACCGCCTCCTCTTGGCGCACCGCCACGGCCGCCAAAACCGCCGCCGCCGCCGCGGCCACCGAAGCCACCGCCGCCGCGGCCGCCGAAACCACTACCGCCACGGCCACCCCTCGGGGCACCGCCGCGACCGCCAAAGCCTCCACGGCCACCGCGGCCACCTCTTGCTGGACCTCCGCGGCCTGCTCGCTTGACCTTGGGCGCACCCGGAGGGGGTTTCGGCTTCGGAAGGAACTTCTCCAGCGGGAGGAGCTTCTCGGATCCGATGTAAAACTTGTCTCCCTCCTTGAAAGACGTGGCTTGGATACCTTCCGAGGGCTTAATGGTGAAGTAAACCTGGTTGATGGGTCCGAGAACTTCGTCGACCTTACCAACAGAGGTCTGTAGTACAGTTAGACGGGCCTGTTCGGATCGATGATGTGGAATATCATTCGGGAGACGGTCGCACCTTGTTCTCGAGGAAGATCTGGGCGTTAAAGTGAGGGACCTTGGGATTGATGCTCTCGCAGACCATCTCTCCTTCGCAAGCGTGCATGAATTTGCCCATCTCTGCAAAAGATGCTGTCAGACGATTTTCAACGGAAACGCGTCGCGTAGGGCGAGTCAAACATACCAAGAATCGTCGCAGGAGGGCCCATGTCCCTCTGCTGGAAGCCGCCACGGCCTGCGAGGTTGGGTTAGTAAGTTGTCGCAGAGCGCACATGATCTACCCCAGACAATGATGGGTATCGCGAAAGAGAATTAATTGTAACGCACCACCAAAACCACCGCCGCCACGGCCACTGAAACCACCACCGCCGCGACCGCGCGGAGCTCCTCGTCCAAATGACATTTTGATAGGTGGATTGGCTGTTGTCGTTTGGAGCTGCTCCTTTTTGCTGATGCTGAAATGCTGCTATTGGAAAAGCGAAGCCATCTGCCAGCCGACAGAAAATTTCCAGTGACCCAAATTGTGGTGCAGGCCAATCGAGCTACATCATTGGTCGCATGTGGCGGACCGGAAGATAGTCTCTTCCGAGTAACCCCGCCATAAATTTCAATAACCAGTCAGGTCAGTCTCCTTCATGGTGGGACCGCTCGATACGTACCTCGACAGAGAGGAGGGGTCGTAGTACGGCGGGATATAGCGCGCCTTGGAGTCACCCGAACCCTGGCTTGACTCACCGTAGCTTTTGGCGGGGTTAACTTTTGTTGCATTTCGCCCAAAATCATTGTGCAGAGACCTGACATCGTCTCTTTGCCGAGCTTCACCCCTTCAACGACCCATCGTGACCTATCAATTGGACGAAATCATGGATTCAGCGAAGAAAGCTGTCGAGTCCGTCACCGAGGGCGTCAAGAAGGTTGCCCTCGGCGGTGCCAACAAAGACAAAGCCCCGAAGAAAGAGAAGAAGGCCAAGGATGCTGGCGATGCCTCTGTCGGCCCCATCGAACTCAACCCCCCTCCTGATTTTTTGCAACAGCGGATAGAACTCTTCGACAAGTTAAAGAAGGAGTATGATGACGAAATCGCTAAGAGGCCGCGCGAGCCCATCACCATCACCATGCCCGACGGCTCCGTCCGCCAGGGCACGAGCTACGAGACTACACCCGGCGAGATCGCCAAGAGCATCTCCAACAGCCTTTACAAGCGAACCGTCGTTGCTCGACTCGATGGCGATGAGAATCAGTTGTGGGACTTGGACAGACCGTTGGAGAAGAGCTGCAAGTTGGAGCTGCTAAATTTTGATGACGAACAAGGCAAGCAGGTCTTCTGGCACAGTTCGGCGCACATTCTTGGCGAGGCTTGTGAGAGGAGATTTGGATGCTCTCTCTGCATCGGTCCCCCGGTCGAGAATGGATTCTACTACGAGATGGCTCTCCCTGGAGGCGCCGCTGTTCAGGCTAGCGACTGGAAGCCCCTCGAATCTATCGTCGGGTCCATTGTGAAGGAGAAGCAGAAATTTGAGCGACTCGAGTTGACCAAAGAGCAGCTGCTCGAGATGTTCAGCTACAACAAGTACAAACAGCACATCATCAACGACAAGATCACCGACGGCACCAAGACTACGGTTTACCGCAACGGTCCCTTGATCGATCTTTGCCGTGGGCCCCATGTCCCCAGCACCGACCGTATCGAGGCCTTCAGCATCATGAAGAACAGCGCGTCATATTTCCTCGGCTCTCAAGAGAATGACTCCCTCCAGCGCGTTTACGGTGTCAGTTTCCCCAGCAAGAAGGAACTCGCTGCGCACAAGAAATGGCTCGAGGAGGCCGCCGCACGTGATCACCGCAAGCTGGGCCAGGACCAGCAACTCTTCTTCTTCCACGAGCTCTCCCCCGGCAGCGCCATGTGGCTGCCGCACGGCGCACGTATCTACAACACGCTTCTCGCCTACATCAAGGAGCAATACTTCAAGCGTGATTACCACGAGGTTATCTCCCCCAACATGTACAATGCGGAGCTGTGGAAGATCAGTGGGCACTGGGATCACTACAAGGATGACATGTTCGTCATTGATGTCGACAAGGAGAAGTTTGGCCTGAAACCCATGAACTGCCCCGGCCACTGCCTCATGTTCGCTCACACGCCCAAGGCCTATCACCAGCTGCCCTGGCGTGTTGCTGACTTTGGAGTCCTCCACCGCAACGAGGCCAGTGGTGCCTTGTCGGGTCTGACTCGCGTGCGCAGATTTCAGCAAGACGACGCGCATATTTTCTGCAGAGAAGACCAGATCAAGTCGGAGATTAGCAACCTGTTTGACTTCCTCCGCGAGATGTACGGCCTCCTAGGCTTCACCTTCAAGCTCCGCCTCTCCACCCGTCCAGAGAAGTACCTGGGTGAGCTTGAGACATGGAATAGAGCAGAGGACATGCTGAAGCAGGCGCTGAATGAGTTCGCTGCCACCGAAGCCGGTGTGCCATGGACTTTGAACGAGGGTGATGGTGCCTTTTACGGCCCCAAGATCGACATCAAGATCATGGACGTCCTGAACCGTGAATGGCAGTGTGCCACTATTCAGCTTGACTTCCAGCTTCCTCAGAACTTCGGCCTGGAGTACGTCTCAGCAGATGCGCCCGCCAAGTCCAAGGAGGAGGAGGCTCCTGCTGCGCCGAAGGCGCCAGAGGTCAAGTTTAAGGACCCCCAAGCCATAATCGATTCTGCCGCCGGCACCAACGAGGAGAAGGAGAAGAAGCGCACCATCAAGCCCTTGACCAACGGCTGCCAGCGTCCCGTTATCATTCACCGCGCTATGGCTGGGTCTATCGAGCGATTTACAGGTTGGTAACTTGTAAACCATGGAAAAGAATTGTTACTGACGCATTCACATTAGGTATCCTCATCGAGCACTTCGCCGGCAAGTGGCCTTTCTGGCTCAGCCCAAGGCAGATTATGGTCATTCCTGTTGGCAAGGGCTTCATCGAGTACGCTGAGGAGGTGCAGGCTACCTTCAAGAAACAGGGCATGTGGGTGTAAGTTATTCTCTACTGCTCCCCCGCAGCTCAAGAGAGTGGTCTAGCTGATGTGAATTCGCAGTGATGTCGACCTCTCCGGCAACACCCTGCCCAAAAAGATCCGCAGTGCTCAGTTAAGGTACGTACTATATATACAAGCCGCATTTCTACACGAGAAAAAGCAGTGGTTGCTAACACACGTAGCCAATACAACTTCATCTTTGTCGTGGGCGACGAAGAGATGAAGAACAAGCAGGTGAACATCCGCTACCGCGATGACACATCGAGCCAAGACCGTGGCAAGCCTGTCGACGTTGTCGACGCTGTCGAGAAGCTCAAGAAGCTACGCGAGGAGCGTGGCACCTACAACCCATTTCCTGCCGTGGCCAAGGCTGCAGCGAAGGAAAGTAAAGAATGAATGCGATGACGAAGCTTATCCGTTTGCAAGAAAAGTTTACGATAGTTTGGGGAGCAGTTGTTGATGTGACGGCTCATATGCAGAAGCTTAGAACGGAAACGCTGCGGCTTACTATTTGAGGATGGATGGCACAAGCAAAAGGGAAAAAATTCTTCTGCCAACGCAAATCTTCACCAGCTGAAAACGAGACAAAGTTATAAGGGGGGTATCATGCATATTTTACGTGTACGTCCGCGCCTCGATAGTCTTTACGTTAGGCCGACTGCATATCTGACCTTGTTTCCAGTCCGTATTTGCCCTATGGACTAGCCCACACCCCTAGACTGCTTGCTAGTGCTGTCCCCCACTCGATCCCTGTTTTTGCCGTGAAGACTACTTTCAGCTTCTATTAGAGCTTTTCATAACTCAGTATATCGGCGTCTGATTTTCCCACTTGATCAGAGAATCCCGCAGCTTCGCCTCTCAAACAGCAGTTATGTTCTTTGTAAGAGCGAGGTAAGTCTAGGGCTTAGGAATATGGATGCTCTTGCTGGTCATAAGACACCCGTGTACCACAAAGACAAGGGCGATAGGGTGAAACTCCAAGGCGGAGCCTGTGAGCCATGTTCCCAGAGGGAGATCCTGAAGAATCCACTGCTGAGAAACGAAGTAGGCCATGACAGCGTCGAGACCAAGGCTCGTGGGAATTGGTGTTCCCTCAAAGTACTTGCTCTTGCCAGTTGCATCCTTGGGGAGAGCCGAGACAGTGACATTGAAGCGGGCAAGGCGAGTGAGGCCGCAGAGTACGAAAAATGTCAAGCAAACGTGATCGATAGGGGTACGCAAGCCGAGGGCAAATGCAACGGAAGCAGGAGCAACACCAAAAGATATCTGTAGCCAATGTTAGTTATCGACTGACCACTCGACCCGACACAACGCGTCGCTGGAGACGGAACCATCCAACGAATACGCGGCAATGATAGAATCCGCACGGATGAAAACATTTGACGTACCAAGTCAGCCAACGAGTCCAGTTCCTGGCCCATCATGCTGCTCTTCTTCCTCCACCGCGCAACCTTGCCATCCATAAAGTCGAAGAACAGGCCAAACGGCAGGAAAAAAAGTGCGAGGTACAGCGTGCTGTGGGACGACGGGTCGCCGAGGCAATAACGGAGGGAAGTGAAGATTGACATGACACCGCAGGCTCCTGTTGAACGAAACGTCAGTTGTGCGCTCTATCTTTTTCGTACACAAATACACCTGCAAGCTGCTTGACAGCAGCCACAGCTATGCTCATGCAAAGTGTGTCGCCAGCTAGGCCAAATGAAAGCGAAACATTCGCACGCGGGAGGACGTACCATTGCAAAGGGTAATCGCGTCGGCGAGATGGAGAGCGCGGATCAGCGAAAAGTGGCCGGTGTCGGCGGAGAGAAGAAGCTTCTGCTTGTCGTGGGCTGTGTTTTGAGAAATATGTTAGCATTGGGCACATGTAGCTGCATGGTGTATGCGCTTAAGGTCAGCATACCGGGCTCGGCAAAGCTATCAGCGGCGTCCTTGGCCGGATTGCCGTTCGTGATGGCGCTGCTCGTTCGCTTCGACATGGCTATGATGAATACTGAATTCCAGGAACAGCGGTTGTCACGGATGAAATAGTAGAGGGGTGGAAGTAGTCGACGATTTCAGGGGAAAAAAAATTGCGTTGTTCAGAGATATCAGTGGCAACGCAGCTGAATCGTTGGTAGACGAGTGAATGGAGAGAAGGATGAGGACAGTAAGGACGAGGGGCTACTTTATGTAGGTGATGTTTCCGTTGAGGGCTCCAAAGCCGGTACAAGTAGCGAAAAGCAGGTGCAGGTGCTGATGCAAAGGCTCAGATAGGCATGAGGTAAGTCGGTCACACTCTTCGGTCTCAGAGAGCCAACAAGGATAGATGGGGAAGGCACATGCCGTCATAGCCCTGTCGTTCTAGACTCGAAGCCGTCTAGCGGCACCTACTGCAAGACCAGTTGTGTTATCTTCACGTGATGGAATTGAGAGTTGGGCGGTATGTATTAGTGGGGTCCTCATCTTGAGCAACCCACACAGCGCAACCTCAAAAGTCAGTACGTACCCTCAGTTACCTCATTCTTCACTCACTGCCCCTTAACTGAGCTGGCCTTGGTGGGAGAGAAAGACGTTAGGGCTCATGTTTCGTCGTACGAAACCATCTTATTTGATATCTACAACGGCGGAATAGAATATGTCTTCATTCGCCACAAAACCAACCGTGAGTGGCGTCAACTTGGCCCATGGGCCAACCATTGTGTACTGTATCCCTTCGCCATGTCCAAGACGCCTCGTTTACTGTATATCTGCAGTCCAGGCTTCTTCTGTACTTTATTTATGCCTGTCAACAATGACGGGAGAACAATTACTCTGCTGCAGCTTCAGCGAATTACCCCACAACAAGGCGCACGATGCCAGGAAATGGTATCAAAAGCAGGTGACTCAAACAACAGCTTGACCAGCCGGCAAACCCCTTTAGTAAATGTGATAGAACTGGACCTCCTGTTCCCCCTCTTATTTTTCGTAAATACTATTAGGTTTATCTTCAGGTATCACCTGCCGGAGTTGCTAGGAAATGTAAGAGACCCTTTATTTGACAATCAGGATCGAGAAACCGTCGACCCAGGCGCCGTGAGAGCCTGCTACACCACAGATGGTATAACCTCTCGGGGGTATCAAAGTATGTCTATGGGATGGTTAGCCACAGAACCACCAACTTCAACTCCTGTACCAATGCACTTACGCAGAACCACCGTGAGCATTGCCATACACAGGTGACCTCCTACCCAGACTGGTGAGGACCTGAATGGCATCGATCCAGAATCCCGAGCGGACGTAAAAGCCCGAAATGTACTCACCACGACGAATGTCTGTAAAAAAAGAAGAAAAAGACAATTAGTCTATCCAACTTGGTCAGCTGGCATCATGGAGACTTACCAAACTCGAACGTATCGCCGCCTTCTTTCCCCCCTCTCTTGCCGAACAATTGCGTTGAGTCGTCATCGTAAACAAATTCTATGCCGTCCACAGCATATCCGTGATAAAGGTTGACGCGAGACAGAACTAGGTTCTGTTTGACTGCACTGTCAAAGACGACCTCTTGTGCAACGGTGCCCTCCATGGCCGAGTTTCCAAGTGCCTTCCCTCGGTAGGCTGTCTTGCCAAGTGGACCAGGCGTCAGCTTGAAGGAAGACTCTTTGGAGCACAGTTTCTTGAAATCGTCAATGTCTAAAGTGCCACCGCCGTGTGACTTGACCGATATCCTAAGTTGCCCTTTGCGCTTGTTCTCCGGTAATCTCTCCCGCAGTTCGCGGTCGTTCAAAGTGAGTTGGCGTTGGACTGAGCCACTCTCAATGGGATATTCGATCCACTTCCGGCAGACGTCGTCGTCCTCGGCAAAGAGCTCAATGAAGGCTATACCAGTTGCTGCCATCACCACTATGTTTCCGCTCTCCACTGGGAAAGCATGGACGCTGTCGTCGGCATTCACCGGAGGGTCGTTCGGCAACCTGAAGCAAGGATGTGTGCGGAAGCGTAAGCAGTCCAACCGATGCCAGCCACATTCGTCAGCCTGCAACACCAATCCTCCCTTCGATTTGGTTCTGGAGCAGTAAGCCTCTCGGATTACAAAGCTACGATTCAGTGTCAAGTAGTCGCGGAGCATGACCCCGGTCTCTTGATGTGGACAGCCAAATAGATGACCGGTCTCGTGTAGGTGAGCACCAATTCCAATGTTGGCTGCTTCCCAGGAGCTCCCTGCCTGGTTGCAATCGTTGGCGACGAAGTCAAGGTCGGTCGGAGTACAGTCCGTAAATGCGGGGACAACTTCCTCAAAACTCGTAGGGTAGCTCTGCAAGCAGTGCGATCCAAAAATGGCTAGTTGCAGTTCGCCAGCATTCCCCCCCAGTGCGGCATGCCCTCTTACGACATTGGCTTCCTTATCCCATTGTGTATCGAGCATCAGCACAGAAACGTACTGCTTTTGGCCGCCAAGCGGTTTGAAGTACTGTTTGACCGCCTCGGCAACGATTCCGTACAGATCCCCTTTCTTGCTTGCCTGCTCGTTCTGCTGCGCCAGCTCAAGGTCTCGGATTTCGGCGACCGTCTTGTCCGATCTGATTATGTGTATCCTGGCCTCGGAGCGGAGGGTACCGTTCTCGCGGTCCCGCTGGTTTGAAGTACCAGCAATCCATTCCTCTTCAAATCTAAACACTCGGCGTCCAAGTTTGTTACGCCACATTTGCTCGGCTGTGAAGGCCTGCCAGAGGTAGGCGGCCATGCGAAACTTGCGCACTGCCGTCTCCAGACCGTTGCCCTCTCGGTCGACTCGAGCGGGGACGGCGTCGAAAGTCTCAGGAGAGTCCCTGGCGACCACAATAGCGAGCTGCAGTGGAGGCGCATTATTTACCGGCAGCATGTGAATCGTCAAATAGGAAGCATGGATTGGGTTCGAAGAAGAGCTGTTTGGCAGCTTTGGGCTGGAAAAGTCGAATCGGATTTTATTGGGCCCCGGCTGCAGGTAAACTAGAGCCTTAAAGTGAGAGTCGCTTACGGGCCATGAGGTTGGAGAGAATCCATCGTCAAGGCGGGTTACAGAAAGGTTGCCATCGAGAGAATGCTGCGAGGGGTCGCCGATAGTTCCGTGTACGAGGAGAACCTTCTGATAGACCTGGTCAGATGTTAGCGGGTGCTCGGAAGGTGCAGCTAGTCGGTGACTGCGGTTGTGGCCGTCTGTGGCTGACTGTCCGAGCGAGCCCGTAGCATAGGCTGACGAGGTGATTGGAGAATCGACAGTGCAAAGGTGGCACCACATGGGGCACGTTTTATGTAGAAACTTACCCAGGCGTTTTCAGTAATATTGGTGATCCGCGGCGCGTACGGCGATACTGGCAACGTCGACTTGCCATTGACAACAGGGGACCCAAGACCAGTCATTCCAGATACGCTTTGTCGGTGGGAACTGGGTACTGGTTGTAGAGGCGGCCGGGCCTGGGGATGGTTGGAATCCTTCAGTTGGAGATCGAGAGCAGGGTCGGAGACTTGAGCGATGGAGGGAGGCGTTGAGGCACCGCTGGTTGGAGTTGGAGTAGTTGCGTTGCTAGTATCGCTAGAGATGTCGGTGTTTGAACGATCAGTCTTAAAGCTGGCTTTCGAACGACGACGGAGAGCCCTGAAGTTGAGAATGGAAGGAGCCATGGTGCGTGATGGGCGCGGTAGCTCGCTCGCAAACGAAGTACAGCTTCAACAAGAGACGACTGTCATGTGCGGTGCTGCAGACGAATGAATGAGCGAAGCAACAAAGTCGAGCAGGATCGTGACTTGTGGTGATGATGATGATGATGATTATGATGATAACGATGATGGTGATGACGAAAGCTGAGGCAGTTTCCCGAAAGCAACTCAAAGGGTATCGAAGACAGAAGACCCAGGAGTAATGGGAGAGATCAGGATTTGGGAGGGGCGCCGTATCACCGATCAGCGAGCGACATCTGCAGCAGCACAGGGTGGTTCGTGCCAAGGTGAGAGTAGGAGTAGGAGTGGGCGTATATTACACTAGGGTGGGGGAAGGAGCAAACGGCTCGAAGTGTTGTGCGTGGACAAGCAGCCACTAATTATTGACAAGAGTATGGTATTTTAAGAAGGAGGTGTATGAGTTTAGGAAAGTTTGCGGGTAGGGAGGTGAGATGAGATGACGGGATTGGGATGAAATATCAGGAAGGCAAGACCGTCCTAGGTTCAGAATGGAAAAAAAGTCAATCAATGTTGCAAGTCGACATCCACATCAGCATCTATGGCCACGCCCACGGCCCAGTCCGGCAAATGTGGTCCTCCCCCCAGTCGACATTTGGTTACGGATCCGACACAGCACAGAGAAGGTAATAAGTGCATCGGACCGACCACGGGCGCAGATGGAAGGCCTTGGGCGGACTACATGACAGCAAGCAGAGAGAACTTGTGCGCGCGTCGTGTGCTTTTCCTTGCATACCTACACAGTAGGAAAGACCTGGGTCGGCAGATAGCCGACAGCTACTGATTGATGACGTCGATCTGTTTCGAAGGTGGGAAACAGCAAGGTTGAAAATGCGACTGGGGACTCTGTTGGCCTGGCGAGAATTCGAACGGGCCGGCAAGGAAGAAGGCTGGAGGTGGAAAGGGTGTCCGCAACACCTGTTGCTGCGCACGAGCATGGCGAGAGATAACGGGACGTCGAGGCGAGGTACTTTGTACTCGTACAAGGACGACACCACCTCCCTCTTTCCTACATCAGTATCCATACCTTGTGTGCACTTATGCAACTACTAGGTGAAGTGGGACGTTGGTTCTTCTTGGCCCTGCCTGTTTCTGCTCACCTTTAGCCAGCTCACCTTCCTCTCTCTCTCTCTGCTCCTAGCATAAGCTGACAAGGTAGCCAGAAATATGCATCTACAGCTTGGAGAAGGCCCCAGCCAACGGAAGTGGGGTGCCACCTCCTTTGAAATGTTAAGGGGAAGGGGCAACGGAACTGGCACCAGGAAGCGAATAATGGAACTAACTGCCACTGCTGGCTGGCCAAATCATTCTCGCATGTCCCAAGCCACGGCAGATGCCTGGTGGATTGGGCGGATGGGATGAAGTCCAATGGGATGTGGGGGGATCATGAAGTGAATGGACGGAATGAGGATGGGCATGGGATGAGGAATGCGCAACAGGATCCGGTAAGGGGGAGGGGGCACAGAAGCGGGCAGGGTAACCAGGCACAGATATACTGAGATACCTACAGAGTAGTGACACCACCACTTCCGCTTGTGGGATGATGGCGTGAGGTCAAACGTGGTTAACAATTATCAAGCCAAGAATCATCTCAGATGAATGGAACTCCAGAATTTTATCGCCGAGGTGAAATACGATATCAATCAATCCGGATTTGGGCCTGTCAGTGAGTGTAGCAGCCTGATCAGTCTACGTACGTCCTCTAATTAGCGACAAGATGCATCAGTACGATATTGACATAAACACTCGCAGGTGATGGAAACGGAAAGTAAGGCTAGGCTTGGCCTGCAAGCAAGCCCACTCGCCATCTCCACCGGCGGGTGGCACCGCAACCGAGAACTGCGCCGGCCTTCTCACCCCGTTTAACGGTGAGATCGAGATCAGGAATTGCATGTTTTCGTACCTTCGGCGCAGACAACATATCTCGGGTCAGCAGCGAGTCATATCCTGATGCAAATGCGGTCGCACGTCAGATCCATAACAAACGGACAGGCTGCATTGCTCTCTATACATCCCGTGCCTGATCCAAGTGGAACAGCGCAAAGACCAATTGCCATAGTCCGCTCCGGTCAACGTCACGACTAACGGCTACACTACCATAGAGCATGACATCACGGCAATATTGATAGAATGATCGTGTCATCCCGAAATGTGCATGGTAGGTCTAGGGATGCTATCCACAAACAATGTACCGTCTTTGTTCAACGGCTCAGTACTTGTTCTTGGTCGAGTGCGAACTGCGGCCTGCCAGGGAAATGATAGGGAGGGAGGGAAGAGTGAGTGGTTTCTGTAGCATCGTTCGGTCCCGTTTCCTCCTAGCCTGATACGAGAAGCCAATCATTGACCGGCCGACTGTTTTGGCAAATGATATGTGCCTTGGCTGTTTCCCCTGCTCTCTCCCTCCTGCCGTATCCAGTGACGAAGCAAGGGTACAGGAACTACCTATGTATCCGTACATCCATAATCTTCCTCGGCGCCTGTCGCACTACGTAGATATCTGTCTGTACATGGCATATATCTCAATAACCGGTTCCGCATCGAAAGCGACAGCCGTCATCAATTCAATCCTGCCGCCCAAATACACTCCTTGCGCCCATGCTCACGTACTTAAAATACGTAGTCATACTACCTACAAGAAATTAAGCCACCTGCCACCACGCCACGAGCAGGTACAGCGCGCGTCCATCTCACATATCCTAGACTCGGATAGTATGTAATCGCCGATCAGAAGTCTGGAACAACACTGCCCAGCTTCTGTCACCGCTTAGTTGGCTCAGCAGAGTCGTATACTGTGTCTGGAGCGGTTATACCGACTTGCTAAGCCGGCGCAAGCAGTTGTACTGTGTATAAAAACGCGCAGACTTCCCTGAGATAACTTCTTCCGTCAGACCCGTGCATAGGTCGCATATAATGTACTAGAATCGAATACTAGCTATCATAATTACAATATGTGTATCGTAGTGTGGCGCAATCACTCAGAGGAACCCGCGTGGTGGGCTATTGACGGGCAGTGTCGCGACAGGGATCTAAATTGATGTCCTCGTCCACCTACGGTTCTACCTACATTACTGGTAAAGCTAGGTACCTATGTACTTACCTACCTAACTAATGTTGCAGGTACCTAAACTACGAACACATTCCACTACTGCCCGCTTCGGCACATTGACGAGCCATAGTATTCAGAGCAGCGTGCGCCTGTTTTCAACCACAGCGGCACATCTAGCGCTCAGCGAAGCCCACATCGGCGGCTTCATATCCTGATGAGTTGGTGAACTGCAAAAACAGCCCATGCAAGCTGTCCGAGTGTGTCCGGATAGTCAAGACGCAAACCATAGGTCCACATCCAGTTTGCAGACCCCTCTCTGCTGCTTCACAATGGGACATCATTACGTATTGTACATCTCGAGTTTCAGCCCTGTACGTTCCGTATTCCGCGTCAGTTCCCGTTCACTGCTTGTGGTTCCCAAAGGCTCTCAGACTTTCTTGCCCTTTGACTTCATCTTCAGTGCTAGCCATGGCCGAAACTGACCGCCGCACCATTAGTGAGTGGACCGTGCGAGCAGCTTCACCTTGAGGGGCGTCCATTACGACGTGTGATTGCAAAAGCATCATCAACAAACCGCGTCAAGATGCCTTGGGAAATAATGTGGACTTGGTACGCTCGTCAAGAACTTCTTGTATATCTATTTTGATGTCGATCCTCGACTAAGCAACCATGAGATCTCAGAGAGCTCAGAATATTTGGTTGAAATCCCACTTCAAGCTACCCACCAACTAACCCAACCCCTGAACTCTCGCCTCAATTGCCGTGACACTGGGGCATGGTCCTGTTATACTGGCAAAGCGCTTCGGGCTGCCGTGGCCTCAACAAGGTGCAGCCGGCAAGTCCACTCATCCATCTCGAGCACAGCAGACCAGTTCAATTCCACTAGTTCTTGCCTTGTGCTTACGGACTCGGGCCGCCGCCCAACACTGACCGGTAACCAAACAAGGTGCATTAGAGACAGGAAGGCACAGGGGCTGCACGCACTAGTGTTAGGTACCTGCCTACCTAGGTAGGCAAGGTAGGGTACCTTACGTATGCACTGGAGCCGGGGACTGGAGACTGCCCGCCCTAGCACTGACATTGACACTGCCGACGGCACTGGCGCCAGCGGTTGGTTACCACGGGAATGGTGTAAATTTTGCTCCAGGCCCCCTCTCATCTGGGTCCCCAGTGTGCCGTCCGCTGGGGGCGGACCACTCACTGCGCTGCATTTGCCAGCTAACGGGGATCCTCGTACTCGATCTCCCCCTTCCCCGTCGTCCTCTGGCATCCCGTTCCGTCTTGACCTTCACCACTGCAAAATCTCAACGCCGTACCTTGGATCGAGGAAAAGCGCCCCTTCTCTATCATTCTCGAAGCCGCACACTCTCGTTACTGGGCATATTCACTGGTCGCAAACGTTCCAGAAGACCAGCCGAACCCCTCCACCATTCCTCTTCCGCCGTTGCTACGGTTATTCACCAAACTGCAAGTCAGGCAATCGAACCATACATACATTCCCCCCCGTGCCCAAACCAAAGTTTGGCGCCAGGCAACATCTCCTTGGCCACGGAAGCTTCCTTTCGTACGGCCCACTCCTTGGACCATACCAGTCAAGAGAGTAGCTTTTGTCTTCCACGTCTTGACAATATCACCAGCGGTCCTGTGCATGCTCGGCCTTCAAACCATGTCTTCTCCGTGGAAGCAACAGCCCGAAGAGGTGGCAGGCAAGGTGTTGAAGAGAGTAGAAGTCAGCAAGGTTGGTTTTCCAAAGGCCGCTGCAATGACCTCAAAACAATAACGCAGCATTTTGGCTGACCTTAACCCCCTCAAAGATAGCTCGAAGGTTGCAGAACCGACTTGCTCTCGCTCAGTTCAAGACCAAGCATGGCTGGGAGGACTTGACCCTCGACACCATCGAACCGAAGTACGAAGAGGAAATGCGACGGAAGCGATTGTGTGAAGGCGACGTCCTGTCCGACTCATCCTCCAGCGCCTCCGACCTACCATACCCTACGAGAACGCTCATGAGCTCTCCGCTGAAGGCTCCCCTCTTTTCCGATGCCATCGGCTCGAGCAACGGGAGCACCGGCCACCGCAAGCGTACCTACATGTCCTCTTTCGATTATCCCTCATCCAGTCCAAGCAAGCGCTACCGGTCTTCTCCTACGCCCATCAAGTCCTTGCACAGCCACACATCATGGAAGGAGAGTCATCAGCTGGCACAGTCATCGCCAATCAAGCCCAGAAGGCAACAGCATTTCACCACATCCACCGGCCCCGATGTCTCCTTCTTCCAGGGAGCTCGGAGACTGGCAGATGACCTGGTATCGCCCAACTTTGCCGCAAACTCTGACGACGAAGACGACCTCCTGCCCGCGCAGTCTTTCAGAGCTACCAACATCCGTTCTTCACCCCCAACAACGCCGCCGATGCGCAACCGCGCCATACCCAATCGTCGCACCAGAGACAGAGGCGCAAATGGTGAGCAGCCTGTCAAATCTGGAGAAGAGGGCGCCGACCTCTTGCTGTACCTGGCTGCTTCTCCCTCGCCTGCCGTCCCATCCACCAAGACCAGAATGGAGCCTCCCTCAACACCGCCGTCAAAGGTTGGCCGTGACATGACACTCCCCTCTTCTCATATGACCACACCGGGTGGGGGCAATATGTTCCCCAACACGCCAGGGCAAGGCTTCGATTTTGCAGAGTTTGTCAACATCACACCAAGTCCTGCCCAAAAAGCGTGGAAAACGCCTGTTGCTCTCTCGTCGGCAAGGACTCCCGTCAGTCTGACAAGGAGACGGTTGACCTTTGATGAGCCTCTGGCCTGACAATCGAATATCAGCAGGCACGCTCTGCGTTGTCCTATTCTCTTTTCTACCATGTACATGATACCAGAATGGCGTGGCTTGCGCAGCTCGGCCAACAAAAATGGCAATGCGAGGTTCTTTTCCCTTTGATTTTTCCTTGCTCCTTTATTTTATCTCTAGAAGTACGAGAATGAGCTTTGCGATGGAGAGGACGGCTTCATTAATGGAAGCTTGAATGAGATGTCCCTGAGGGGATGCTACTACGAAAGTATTTTGTTTGAGTTTACAATATTGGTTCCTGGCGCAAGGCCATAGGCGGAAAAGGAGTCATTGTCTTAAGGAGTGGGACGGATGTCAGTCAATTGCGTCCTTTGTCCCCGCAAGAACCTCGTTAAAGCGAAATATTTCCAATACGTTTTTTGTCCCCCTCCCTTTTCTTGCTTTGTTCAAGTTTTTAACTTCTTGCCATATGGCTGGGATGGATCCGACGGTCCCCACGTTGGGCAACGCGGTCCGAGTCGTTATCTACGCGACTCGGAGTCGCAACGCGTTACTTTCTAATTGGAATTTCGCGCAGGATGATGATA
Source organism: Colletotrichum cereale (assembly GCA_034509685.1). Classification (NCBI taxonomy): domain Eukaryota; kingdom Fungi; phylum Ascomycota; class Sordariomycetes; order Glomerellales; family Glomerellaceae; genus Colletotrichum; species Colletotrichum cereale. The sequence goes on from JASUDE010000135.1 coordinate 30,900, forward strand.
ACGCGAATTCTCGCGTTCGCGTCGCATTCAATTGATTGGACCGGGGACCAATCAGAATGCACACTCTGTCCATGCAGCATCCATGCCCACACCTTCCAAAGCCAGTGCATCCTAGCCCCTCGGCGTGATGTCAGGCGAGACCGAGGTTATTGGTGTCTAATCCTACGTAACTAGGTATTACCTGAACCATTACACACGTACATTGCGCGCGAATGGACACAGCAACGGAACCAACCGTCCGCCATACATTATTAGCCTTCAGCACATGCAACGTATCCGAGAAGGGATTTGCAAGGCAGCGTAGGCCCTACTCATCACATTTGTTACATAGCCTTGCGTTGCTTCGTTATCCAATGGTTCCTGGAAGTGTCAGCTGTCCCGCTCAAGGAACTGAACAATGCCGTATTTGACGCCTTCCGGGCTTGGTTCCTCGGCACAGACGTCTGGCTCGAAGCCGAATGTGCGTTTGAGATAATCTCTTGTTGTCGGACCAATGGTGGCAACGAACGTCTTGCGCTCCTCACTTCCGCTCCTCTTTGCCTTGCCCGTTGACTCGTCCAGCAGTCTGAGACCGCGCAGCATGCTGTCGCAACCTGTGGGCGAAAACACCACCACCCAGCGTGCCGGCCGGTCCGCAGTGGCCTTAAGAATTTCTGCAAAATCATGTGGGAAAGATTCCATTACGCCCGTTCCGTAGACGACAACTTCGTCCACTTGGATCCTTCGGTCGCTTGGCAGATCCGCATTCATGAGGCTCTTTGGAATGATATCCCGCCTCTGCTCGCCAACGAGAAAGAGTAAGGGGGGCTTCGTCGGCCGGTCCTGATACCATTGACCGTAGTGCTCCAATATGAACTTGGCTAGGGCGTCGCCATTGCCGGTGTGCTCTCCGAAAATCTTCAATGGCGGTTCTTGTGAGATGGACTTGAGCGCTCGCGTGGTAGCGGGACCAACGCTGTAGACCGGCACGTCCTGGAGGTGAGGCCACCTTTCGTCGGTTCCTATTCGTTCTATCAGCTTCGGTTCCTTGGCGAAGGTATAAACTCTAAAGCCATAAGTTGCAGGATAGCCTGACTAACCCTCCTTCTTCTTTTCCGCGACCAAGCTGGAAAATGCCTCTACAGCTCGCTGCGATGTAAAAACGAGGCCGCCGAATGAGGCATCGGTGCCCGTGTTGACACCGCGACGATGTAAGACATCCCTTACCGTCGCCATGCCCTGCTCTTGGAAGCTGTGATGTAGCACGGGAACGAAAGTCGGTTCAAAATCCCGGTCGTTGTCTTTGCAGGAGAAGACGTCCTCGTACGCGTCGCCCGGTGTCGACCTGGTCTTGAGTAAAAGCACTGGCACCTTGGCCTGTGAAGGCGACGAGATTTGAGCCATTTCGGGCCGCAACGGTTGAGACTGATGGATGTATTTTTTCAACGAGAAGGCTAAATGAGGTGAGAGGATTCGCCTCACAACGATGACTGTCACGAAGTAGGTAGTGTGTGGATTTCTCTCAACGTCAACTTCGAGACATTACGCAGAGCGGTTTTGCCCCGCCGCGGCGAGATGCTTGAAGTTTGACAGGTGCCGCCAAATTAAAGTTACGTACTGTCTTATGTAAGGTAAGCATGAAGACCACATCCCCGGTGCCTGGGGGTTAATTCTTTGGGAAGAAAGAAGCATTTGACTAACACTGAGGCTGGCCCAAGTGTTTCTCATGGTCAACTTCTTGGGCCTTGGAAATATCACCGTCTTGCGACAAACGGAAGTGTCGTGGAACACAGGACTCGCATTCCCGGAACATGCAGCCCGAGTTGTTCCTCTGATCTCGCTCACCTCACCATCGTTGTAGGTGATGGATCTCCCGATCCGTCGGAGCGAACCCAGTTGCTGGGACAACTGGAACTTGTACCGGTATCCATGTTTCAATGACAAAAACACGGGTGCACCTCGACGGTCCGAAAGGTGGCGGATGAGCTGAAGGAATCGGGAGATCCTTTGTGGTCCCATAGTGCGGTTCAGAGATAGAAAACACACCGTCTCATCTCACTGGTGAGCATGAAATTGATGCATAGGTAAGGCGGTGGACCGACCTACCTTCAGTGGTGGGGGATACTATCATCAGAGCATCTTACTACCTATCTAAGGTACCGAATGTCTTACGTACGTCAGGGATCCAAGCCGAGCACCACTGTAGGTAGCGTCGCGTTAGCGCGGCATTGGATGTTCTGACGCTGTCTACGCTTATCGATAAGGACGCGCTCGAATATTCAACGGACGAACAGCTCAGAGCTTACAAATTTCTCTCGACAATATTCCACAGACCTTTCACTCCAATATCGCATACCCTGAATCACCCCATGTATGTTCTTTGTTGCACAACATCTTTTCTTTTCGGTCCGTCTTAATCTTTCGTCTGCTTGCGATACCAAGGACACCTTGCGGGTGGAACCTCCGCGTTATGGCCCACGGAGAGCGAGACTCCCAAGCGATTGGCGCACCTTCGGCTGCCATGACGACAACAGAAACGACATCTGAGCCACCCAAGCCTTTACCCAAGGGAATGGTCTTGGGGCCGGACGGCAAGCCGTATGTATTTTCTGTTGAATGCTCAGTCTCTATCACAGCCTCGCTCGTGGAGGCATACTGACGAAGAACTTGTTGAGGTGTCGATCCTGCTCCTCCAAAAGCGCCTTCTCTAGCTGGGCCTCCCAGATGAATGGATCTCTGAAAAAGGGCGTCGCAGTGACCTCGGGACTTACCGACGACTGTCCGCCCGATGTCGAAGCCCTTGGGCGCGGCACCTGGCAGTTACTGCACTCGATCGCTGCGACATACCCCGAGAAGCCCTCGTCAGCGCAAAAGGAGGACCTCCGAGGGTTCATGAGGCTATTCTCAAAACTTTACCCCTGCTGGGTGTGCGCAGAGGATTTCCAGTCTTATATGCAAAAGGAGCAGATGAGGGTCGATGGGCGTAACGAGTTTGGCAATTGGCTTTGCCAGGCGCATAACGAGGTCAACCGTAAGCTGGGGAAGAAAGAGTTTGACTGTAGTAAGTGGGAAGAGCGATGGCGCACTGGCTGGAAAGACGGCCGTTGTGATTAAGGCAACGTGATCTGGCAATCATGCTGTATGTACCAACGACGGGGGGTAGAGCCTGTGGTAGGATCACGGGCGAGGGTTTTACACTTTTGTAGGGGAAAGTGGCCTATCTGAGTCTGGGGTGTACAACACAACCATCATATAGCTCATAGAATACACATCTAATATACTGCTAGACAGAAAGATGATTATCGCCAACTGTTGGGTCACCACCGTATCCCTCTTGGTCCATACGTCTTAAGGTAGTCTTGCATACGGGTTAGCATCGAAGGGTCGGCCGCAAGTCTGCACGCACCCAAACACATAATCCTCGTCTACAGTCGGGCAGGTCGACAAAGTACAATGGGTAAACATAATGACATCGAGTACATGCACGGGTGTTGGACAATGTTTACACCGAAAACTCGAGACAATACACCGTTGACGGATAAGATGGTTTTCAGCGCTGATGGAAATGGTGGCAGTCGGTTGTCTTCGTACTGAACTCGACCGCGCGGTCCCTCCAAGCAGCGGAGAGGAGAGCCGATCTTCTATGGGCGGTCCAAAACCTAGGATAAGAACGTCCGGGCCCATTATCCTGCCCCATGGTTATGTGACGTATCACCGGCCTGATTATAAGTAGGCTTCATGGGCAAGTATATATCAGGTTGCACCGCAGCAGGGCCGAAGTATGGTGCCAACATCAGGTCATGTGGGAAGTTTGCGTTGAAGGCGAGCTTGGACAGAAATACCTGGAATGCAGACGACCGTTCAGGGAACGGAAGGCTCTGGTAGACTACGTAGCATAGGTAAAAGAATAAATCGAGGCACCGAGAATTCCGGGATGCATTCATGCGGCTCGGCCAAGTCTGGAAGACAAGGCCAAACGTAGATCCCGCTTGTTAAACACATGAACCTCGGTATCCCCTCCCTTTGCCCAGCGGGGGAAAAGAGAAAATGGATTGGAGTTGGTTTTCAGCAGCAGCAGCAGCATGTTGGCACTGGGTGCACATCCCACGCTGCCAGGGGATAGTTGAATGCATGGTGCTGCCGGATGCTGAAAACGAGTGTGAGTTAAGTGGAAAGTGGTTACACCTTCTAAGCCTCTTGGTGGGTTTGCACCTTGGATCGAGGTGAGGAGTGGAATGATGATACCTACCACGTGTGTTCCAGAAAACACCGCCGATTTCTCAGAGACGCCTCCCTACCTACTACAGGTAGGTAGGGATACGTAGATCTGTGGTGCGCGGAATGGGTATCCGCCATGCTGGGCCCGCCCCCAGTCCGCTGTTGACCGCTATGACCCGCTCTAGTCCGCTGTGGATCCGCTTCTATGTTCTTCCTCGCTGCTTCGCGAAATGGGACGTTTGTCGTTTGTTCCATATGCAGCCCGAGAATGACACCTTCTTCTCTGCTGTAACTTCCCTTGCGCCACTGCACTATACGTGCATTGTTGGCTATCGATGCAACTCGACTGACTGATTCGTTCCTATTCAAGCATACCGTGCAATCCCCATGCCCCCAGTGTTCTAAGCAACAATACGTGTACATACTCTTCCCACTCGTCCCATTTCGCTACAGCAAAGAATGTCTTGTCGTGACAGGAGCGAGATAGGATCAAGGTATGACCCTTTTCCTTCCGAGTATATGGGGCTTCGAGCCTCTGTGACACCAAAAGCTCCGGCACCCCCCGGTCTGGTCCGGCATGAGCCCGGCATATTGTGGCCGCACTTTTTGTGTGGCGTGTTTGGCTACATCACACCTGTCCTGTCGACTGCGTGTTATTTGATGCAATAGACCGTTGTCTGCTGCTGCCCCTCCATTCTTAGCTGATGCCGGAGCGGGTAACAACGCCACCATCTCCCATCTTTCCACCGGTTCCCAATCCCAGTCCCAATCCCAGTCCTGGTCTCAATCCCATGACTCCCGCTAGATAGCGATACTGGCAAGCCACCCACGCTCAACCACTTTACAAGTCTTTCCGTTACTTCCGTGCAGACTAAACGAATATGGGTCTACGTTATGGAACCTCCCATCGCCGATGGCCCTGTCCTTTCCCTCATCTTGTAATAGCCAGTGGCCTGACTTGACGATCCTGGTCAATCCATAAGCGACGACAAGTGTGTCCGGCCGAGGGCAAACCTCGCCATCTTTTCGAGTTGAGGACTTGATATAAACATGTCTGTCTCCGGTCATGGACCAGATAATCATTCTTCTCAGTCATTGGAAAACACATTCTCACATCGACTTCCGCAGTAGCCGCAACAGCAGCAGTAGCATCAAAGCCACCTCTCCCCCAGCAGCCAGCCAGTCTACATTCTTCCAACTATGGCCGATATAAGAACCCAAGGGCTGAAGCAGCCCGTTGATGTTGTTGAATACCTCTTCAGAAGGCTTCACGAAATCGGGGTTCGTTCTGTCCACGGACTCCCTGGGGACTTTAACCTTGTTGCCCTCGACTACCTCCCTGAGTGTGGTCTGAGATGGGTTGGCAACGTCAATGAGCTCAACGCCGGTCAGTCTTGCAAAGTTCCCGTCCAATAGGTACTGTAGTCCTCAGCGTACTGATACCCTCCATAGGATATGCTGCCGATGGTTACGCCCGTGTCAAGGGCATCTCGGCCATCATCACCACCTTCGGCGTTGGTGAGCTCTCAGCTATCAACGCTATCGCGGGTGCCTACTCAGAACACATTCCCGTCGTCCACATTGTCGGATGCCCATCCACCATCTCCCAGAAGAACGGCATGCTCTTACATCACACTCTGGGCAACGGTGACTTCAACGTCTTCTCCAACATGAGCTCTCAAATCTCATGTGATGTTGCTCGTCTTAACAACCCAGCTGAAATCGCCAATCAAATTGACCATTCTCTGAGAGAGTGCTGGATCCGCAGTCGCCCCGTCTACATCATGCTTCCTACCGACATGGTTCAGAAAAAGGTCGAGGGCGAGAGGTTGCAGACGCCCATCAGCCTGGAGGAGGCCGCCAATGACCCCGTCAGAGAGGACTACGTTGTCGATGTAATCCTCAAGACCCTCCGTGCTGCAAGGAAACCCATTCTGCTCATCGACGCTTGCGCCATCCGCCACCGCGTTCTGCCTGAAGTTCATGCACTCCTCGAAAAGACCAAGATCCCCGTCTTCGTCACACCCATGGGCAAGGGTGCTATCGACGAAACCCACCCCAGCTTCGGCGGTGTATATGCTGGGACCGCTTCGCAAACCCACGTTGCTGAAAGTGTAGAGTCTTCGGACCTGATTCTGTCAGTCGGTGGTCTCAAGGTAAGTTTACGACGGCATTTTAGGTCACATATATACCGCTAACCGCATCACAGAGTGACTTCAATACAGCCGGATTTTCCTACCGGACATCTCAACTCAACACCATTGACTTCCACAGCACACACACCAGGGTTCGCTACTCTGAATATCCCGGAATCACTATGCGTGGTGTCTTGCGCAAGGCTACCGAACGCCTCGACCTGAGCCAACTTACCATTACGACATCTCCGGAAGTAATCAACAGGGTGCCCAGCCCGAACTCGGACCCCTCTCAACCCATCACTCAGGCTTACCTGTGGCCCAGAGTTGGCAAGTATCTCCGCGAGAACGATATTGTGGTCACCGAGACCGGAACGGCAAACTTTGGTATCTGGGACACCAGGTTTCCTGCTGGGGTCACGGCTTTGAGTCAAGTCTTCTGGGGAAGTATCGGCTGGTCAGTTGGCGCTGCACAGGGTGCTGCGCTTGCTGTCAAAGATGCAGGCCAAGATCGCAGGACTATTCTATTTGTTGGCGACGGCTCCTTCCAACTCACAGCACAGGAGGTCACCACGATGCTCCGCCATAGCTTGCCGATAACGATGTAAGTTCAAGTCATACTGCCATATAAACCTGCCTGGGATAATAACGCCTCACATTCAGTTTTGTCATCTGCAATGATGGATACACCATTGAACGTTTTATCCACGGCATGGAGGCCGAATACAACGACATCGTCCAGTGGGACTACAAGGAGCTCGCGACAGTGTTTGGCGGCACTGACAAAACGGCCAAGAAGTTTGTCATCAAGACTAAGAGTGAGTTAGAGAAGCTCCTGACTGACAACGACTTCAACAACCCCACAACGCTGCAGTTCGTAGAGCTCTATCTCCCAAAGCAGGATGCTCCGAGAGCTCTCATTATGACTGCCGAGGCCAGTGCCAGGAACAATGCGCAGGCCCAATAAGGGAATGACGAGCACACATTGGCATAGGAAATGATGATATTGGTGGCACACGACTATACATGATGGTTTCCCTAGAACTTAGTTGCGAAAGGGGCTCGTGGTAATAACTGAAGTGCGTGTAGACCAGTAGCTGTTCATTTGTATTTATTTGTGACAGGTCCACCTGTATGGGCCGGCATCGTTTAACCTGGTTGTTTGTGTTATCGAACAAACAGTACACTTCCTGTGCCTGAATGAGAAAAAAAATTGCTCGTACACAATGGCTGCGGAGAAATACACTCGCTGCTTCTCGGTATCATCGAGTTTCTTTCTTAGCCACAATGGACATTAGAGAACCGAGTTCACGGAGCTGTAGCAAACCCGAGCTCATTCTCCTCCACTTCTCCGTCTGCACCGCACATGTGTCCCATCAAACGGTATGGAATTTGTGCACCTGAGCCCAATCGGTCCAGAATTGGTGTTTTCCTCTAGGGTCAGGTTGCTGGACGACTTCTGTTGCTTGAAAAGCAAAGAATACAGAGGTAATACATGTGACCTGTCCCGCCATGTCGATGATTGAGATCAAACACACCTGGGTCATGTTTTCGGGACTTGAGGTTGACTTGGCAGCCAATGGGTGACATCGGACACGGCCCAGGTCGTCAAATTTATTGCCTTCGGGCGGTGTGGCAATGTTTTCCTTTTTCGCGTGGCGCACTGAGCTTTTCCTCTTCACCAGCCACCAACTTTTTACCCTGATCCACCTCATACATACCGTACAGAGCTGTATAGCTCTCATATTCATCTCTCGAAATGTCGGACTCCAAAAGGAAGCAGCCCAGCTCCGGAGGCAGCAATACCCACCCAGCAAAAAGAAGCAAAGTGGGTTTTACCTGAATGCATGCTGATACCTATACATTATGCCTCAATGCCTCAAATGCTGGCTTCTTCGACTAATCTCCAAGTGATAGGGCGGGAAGGGGGCAGGTGCGTGGCAGACGCCGCAACACAAGGCCAAGGTTGCCAGCCTTCAAGACAGAGGCGTCACCCTTGCCGTCGGGGACAAGGGCATTTGGGTTACATTTGCACGAGGCATGGATGGGAAAGCAATCAGCGAGTTCAACTTTCTTTGTGACGAGGTTTGTTTCTCTACCGTCACTTGTTAACTGATACTCATCAAACATGTTTGTCTCTTAGTATGGCAAGACGCTGTATGGCATTGTCCCTCTCGACGAAGGGGTTGAATCGGACAATGAGGACGAGGACATCGAGGCTTCCATTAAGAAGGAGCTCGAGGGTATTAGTCGCGATAGCAAGAGCAGGTCCAAGCGCAGTTTCAAGCCTATCAAGGCCGGCATCGAATGTGTCTTCTTCATGAAGACGAGAGATCCAGTGGATCCTGTTGAGCTCTGCCGCCGGATCTGCGAAGATGCTAGCCTTTGCACTGACTTGAAGGAGCGAAAAACTAAGTATATCAACCGGCTGACACCAGTCACGTTTGTCGACAAGGCCTCTGAGAACGGCGTAGCGAGAGTAGCCAGGAAGGCCTTAGCAGCTCACTTTGAGTTGACGATGGATGTCATCTCAAGGGTCACGGACAGCGAGATCAAGGGGGAACCAGTGGAAACTAGGGTTGGAAAAGAGGATGTCAGTGAACAAGAGGTCACCACAGCAGAAGAAGCAAGGGAGGCTGAGAAGCCAGCCTTCACGGTCAGTCACAGAACGCAGGCCGTCTAGCCCGAGTTGGTGCTAACACACCGCCAGTACGCTATCCGGCCTTCGATACGCAGCAATAGCTCAATTGACCGCGATGAGCTCATCAGTCAAATCGCCAAGATTGTTAATCCGCGACACAAAGTCAACCTCACTAACCCTGACAAGGTTGTGCTGGTCGACGTTTTCCAGGCAAGTGACTTGTGCTGCTAATGAAACGTTCATCCAACTCTGGCTAACCGCGTTAGTAGAGCTTCTGCGGCATGAGTGTCATTGAGAGTAGTGACTGGGACGGGCTGAAAAAGCTCAACGTCAACGAGTTGTATAAAGCTTCTCCCGGTGCGAGGATAAAGGATATCGGCGCCAAGGCGAGTGGAGGAGGAGGAGGATGCGGCGTCATGGATGGGATGTGATGGTATTGGCTACCATGACGGGTGTAGTCTGACTTCCAGGCGGTTGGTCGAAGAGGGTATATACCGCTCGTTTTTGACGCATACCTGGTCACACAGGCACTCGAAAAGTTAGGAGACAGGATAGGATGGAATTACAGAAAAGGCAACATCAATTTTTTGCCTCAGTTCTTCTGCTAAGAGGACTCGCAAGGACGCACAAAACGTTATCTCGCCATTCCTCCAGCGCTTAGTGGAATGGTCCTTCGATAGGCACGGGTTCATTGGGGAAATAGCGCTTTGAGGGCCTTCATCGACACATGCACGAGGCAAAGCATTGGTTGCAAGCATAGGCCCTAGCGATTTTAAGTGGTTGTTTTGTGCATGCAGTGAGCAAGAGGTCCCATCAGCTCGGGCGAATTTCCCGTTTGCAGGACCGACACGGGATCGCATATCATTCTGAGCCACTCGGAAATGCAGCTCTCTATCTCGGTGTGAATGCAGAAGACGTCAGATTGCTGGTATCGGAGGTATCCGGAGGCATGGAAATGACCTTGGAGAGACGGATCGACGGTCTCAGTGCCTCCGTCTTAGCTACAGGGAGGGTTCGCTCACTCCCCAACAAGCTACCTACTCACTGGGCCCCATGGTTGTCTGAGGTGGAGCGAGATATAATAGGCCGTCAAGGCCTATATGCCTTATGTAATACTGGAAGCGGCAAGATGTGTGACTTGGAAGGAAAGGATAATCTTGACAGAACAGCAGCTGAGGTTCGTGCAGGAACAGTGCCTCCAAAAGTATCCGAAGCGGACCAGGGGTCGTGGTGGGAGTGGGGTGCAAACATATCTGCATACATGACGGCGCTAAGCCTCATATGTATAAATTTGACGAGTCTCCAGAACCGTCAGCAGCTTTCAGAATCCTAGTCCATCTCTTCTCATGCGACTGCCTGGTCCCCAGGGGCTGCTTGAAAGATCGATCAAGGAAAGCAGAGATTGATTGGGTCCTGCAACAATGCATGCGAATCTCAGTCCCCTCCCAAGTATTAAGTAGCGTAGGGATAGACTTTTCTCGTAAATGGGCTTGTTGATGGAGCGAAGGCATCTCGACACGTATATGTTATTCCTCTGCTTCAGGTGTGGTCATCTTGGACTGTGATGTGTTGTTCATATGAATCAGCCTGGATAGCGAGGCCATCCAGTCCAAGCCAGCTTGGAATTTGTATGGGGACAATTGATGTATAGACTTGAATCAACTTCTAACTTTAGAACTTGCGGAATTGTGAGCGAGCTGTTCCTAAGTTGGAGAGCGAGCGTACCAACTTTGGAATGGATTGCTAGCGCATGGAAGAGGCCTACTTCGTTTATCAGAAGATTCCATATGGAGAGAACTAGGCAGGGCCGAGACATGTCGGGGCTTCTGAAGCGCCTGTCCTCAAATACGAGAGGCGGTAGACATATAGGAGAACACTATGCCAATGGCAGCAGATGAGAGGCGCAGAGAGGAGATGGAAGAGGGCCAAAGGTGTCTGCGCCGTAGACTGGAAACATCCGGAAAGAGTGGGATTTGATTCGGCCTTTGTGCCCACTGTTTCCAGCGCCTGGGCCAGTTGACGACTGCCCCGAGACTGCGGGTCCATACCCCACCAACCTCGCTTAACGGTGTCCAATCACCAAATCCCCGGTTCGCTTGTCGATGCATGGCGTGGCTGGGATGTCCCTCCAGTCCCTCGTCCTAGGCCTACCACGTAAGATTCCCAACGATCCTACGCTGCCATAATATCTATCGTCCATGCCTACATTCCGTCTTGTTGTTGGTGAGATGTGATTAACATTACCGTACCAAATATATGCACCTTTACCTGCTCATTTTCTTATCCTACCTCTTTATTGCAGCTTTCCAGCTTCCACCTGCAATGCCGAACTCTGTATACTAGACAGGGACACTTTGACACCATCGTATGCACACAAGACGAAGACGGCATGCTGCTGCATACAAAGCAACAACATGCCATACGTCCATTGGCCCACATGGCCATCTCCCGCCAGATCGTTCTGGATGGGCCAGAATGTTCATTACTGCGGATCCAATTATCAATGGCCCTTCTCAAACAAGACATCAGCTTATGCACCTTCGCTTGAGTTGACCCCAAGTGGCACACATTCCGTCTCCTCCTAGTATATTGCATCGCAATACCCTCCAACCCCTATCATATCGTCCTATCCTTCACCCCGTCACTCGGCCTCTGTCCGCTGGACTTTTAATATTGTCCCCAACCGTCTGATTGGGGCTCGGAGCCGAGCTCGTGCTCGCCTTTGCCAGGGGGCATAAGGAGAGGACGGTTGTTATTGTGCGAAAGGTTTCCACACATGTTTTTACTCACGCGCATTTGAAGAGCAATACAGACATACAAATGGCTGTTTATTAGCGTTGTTTCTCTCGCTTATTTCTCACACGCTCATTGAGCGCCTCTTCCCCTTATCCCCAGTATTCCTCCATGCGTGACGCCTCGCCCGTCACCGCCGAACCCGTAGACTTAGTTGACTGGTCCGCTGCTCGCCTGATGTACCTTTCCATTAGTTCATCTCTTCGATGGCTTGACATCGCAAGGTTCTCGTCTGACCTGGACAGACAAGGTCGACTTCAAACCTAGACCACCTCATGGCCTCGAGCCATGTCTGCGCGCCGCCTGCCATCCTCAAGCATCTCTTCCCACCCTTGACTGCTGCTATGTGACAGACGAGTAGACCTGGGTCATCAAAGCCACTCGATTAAAGTGTGCCTGGACGCCCGTTGTAATCCGAAAAGCAGCTGCCACCACTTCCAATACTGTGGCAACGGCCTGCAATCACATCACCAACACCGATATCCCCACGTTCACCACCAACCCCACTCACATTGCCGTTCTCGACCCCCTGCTCCCAGTTCTGTCATGCACTTCGCATCTTTTCCCTCGTTTCTGCCCATCTCCCCGTTGTTCTGATTCGCCCAACCCATCCAGCATCATCACCGGCATGTTTAGAATCCCGGAGGATGCCAGGCGGTCTTCCAGTCATCTCCCCTTCGGTCGTCTAGTCCTCAAATCTGTCTCGCTAGCCATCCATTGCCATTGGATTCCTCTCTTGACATTGCCCTTATTGGCACAGCGGTGTCCGATAATCCCGGCCGAACCTGTCCGTGTGTCCAGACTCATTGGTACCTTGTACATCCCGACAACATTATCGTCTTGAGATCAGCAAGGGGCTCACTATATCTAGCTACCGGCAGCCTTCCCATTTCGCAGGGCCCATGGTTGGTGTCACCACACTCACGCCTCGAATTCATTTTGCCTACAGCTCGTCTGCCAGGACTTGCCGCAGAGCTGCAACATCCCGTCCGTCACGCATCAGCCATCCGTAAGGCAGAACTCGTGCCACGCTCCAGCGGCAGCGACATCCATGTGCGCGCCGCCCCCAGTAAAGCCTATACAGGCTGTTATAAGCTGTTTGGTGCCCCAGGCTACCGTCCAGCAAGTCGAGGTAATGCCTTCGGTCCATTGCCAGCGTATCTATGGGGTCAAAGTCTCCAACGGAACAAGCCTTGTTCTCGTCGTTCCTCCACCGCCCATGGTCAAGCTCCTCCGATCTGAACGTGCCTCCGTCATCTCGGAGGCAGCAGTCTTGGAATGGCTCGCTGGCAAGACCGTCGAGCAGCCTCTTCTTCAAGAGCGAACTCCCGAACCGGATGACTTACCCGAATCCTCCCTATATGTGGCCAAAAGGGTGAAAGGGACCAGAAGCTCACTCGATGACACGGCCAAGGGTTTAAGTTCTATGGTTCCGGCACTCATATCGCGTACTGCGACAACGGACGAGCTGGGCCTCGAATACAACCTCCTGAAACCAACACGAGGCATCCCGATCTCTGAGCTAAAGCCACCACTCTCCCTCTTGGAACGCAGGACAATCGATTATCAGGTCGGACAGTTGTACAGGGAACTGTGCAAGCAGGTATCTCCAACTGGGCGGTTCGGCCCTGCCTTTGCGGTCCTCCATTCGGCTGCGTCACCCACTGTGACAGACCTGACGAAGCAAGTAAAGCGAGACCTGAACGCGAGGCTAGTTGAATCGAAGGGGGTTAAGTCCTGGACTACGGCATTTCACTCCATGCTGGAAGCCGTTCTTCGAGATGGAGAGGACATGCAAGTTATGCTGGGATATGGTACTATTCGCCGGCACTTCAAGCGCCTTGAATATACACTCGACGAGATCAAAATACCTAGACTTGTGGCCGTTGACGTCGGAAAAGACATCAACACGCTCGCGTTGAGGACACTGCAGCGAGGAGGCATTGCTTCTTTTGCATCAAGCAAAACAAAGAGCGCTCTCGAAGGTGTCCCTCTAAACAATGGCAGTGATGCAGGAAACGAAGAGACCGTCGGTCAAAGAACTGAATCGGAATCGGAGGGCGCCGCACATTCTACTCTATATTGTCAGGACGACATCACCATAACCGGAATGAAAGACTGGAGCAACTTCGTATTCGGCGATCCATTGTTTGCCCTCAACTTTGGCCGCGACCCGAGCAGCGACTTCCTCGCGGGGTTTGGCGGCGATTCCAATGTGCGAGACACAATCTCGGCTGCATTTTCCTCGGACTTGATCGAGGACAAGGAAAGGGCTCACGTCCGTCTTCTCCTGTACGACTGCTACCACACCGTCACCCACATCGCCAAGGGATACTTCCGGCCGCAAAAGGATAGCCATGGGCGCGAGTTAGAGGCTCGGAGAAGGCTTAACGCCATTCTGGCACAGCTGGACGTATTGGACGATACCGACACTCGGAGAGGGAGAAGATCAAGCGGCGAATTGAGCCCGGCGAAACGCTCCAGGAGTGGTGCCAAGGACGATTAGACCATACGCCACATGTCAAAGGGTCGCGTGAATGCAAGGCGACAGGCGAAGCCCTCTCAGGACATGCTCACTTGGGGCACGTATACTCTCGACGTGGCATACAGCCGTCTGTCTACCTCTGGGACGCATCATGCATAGTGGAAAAAGCTGTTTGGTGACCAACAATAGACCATTTGGCTTTCTAAGCCATTATACTATCTATTTCTTCCCTCAGAGTCACCCATATCTTCGTCTCGTGGGAGCTGTAGTCCCATCATACCTAGGATGTTGCCGGTTGGGCCTGGCATGCCTGCTTGACCCTTGAAGCTCTCTAGAAGGTTCTTGGCCAAGTTATAGTCAATGTCGATTTCTCCGCCGTCGTCATCGCCCTCATCGTCGTTGTCAGTAGCCACATGATCAGGCTTCACAGCCATAGCACTTCCGCCAACAGTTGCCTTCCTGCCCTTGTTCTTGTTCTCGAGCACGGAAGCCTCGTTTCGTTGATCCAACTGTAGGGCGCCATGCGCGTTAAGCTCTGCTTCCAACTGAGCAGATAGCTTCTGGAGCTCTTCATCGTCAGAGTCCTTCTCGTTTATACCTTCTTCCAGTCCTGACCGTGCAAATCTAGTTGATCTTGCACCCGGCTCCCTAGGCACTGGTGTCGTACCGGGCTCTGCCGGTGCCAATCCCATCATTTCTCTCATCATCCGAGAAAATTCTGCCTCGTCGAAGCTGATTGCTTTGTCCTCATCCTCATCGTCTTCATCACTCTCGTTATCATCGTCATCTATGTCCATCTCGTCAACCTCGGCACCATCGAGTCCGGCGCTTTCGTCGTTCAAGAAAGCCTCGAACCGAGATACAATCTTTCTCAGGTCTGCCTGCGTTGTAGCATCTCCAAATCCGGAGCTGGAGCCCGTACGGTTTCGACCTTGTCGTCCCGACAGCTCATTCTCGAAATCGCCATAATTGATATCCATCCACGACTCGCCATCTTCCCGGCGAGCATCTTTCCATGCATTGATTTCATCATCTGCTGGCAGCACCGAGTCCCCGTCCTCTTGAAGTTCCTCGAAAACAATGTATGCCTCCCGAGCCTCGCGACTATCGGTCTTATTTATGTTGTTGAGCATGATTTCGAACCCGCATGTGAGTTTCATGCCCATTTCGAGACGTGCCTGTTCGACCCCCTTTGCCTGTTGAATCACTGTAGCCCAAGAGTTGGGAGGCTCAAACCTCTGAGATTTGAGTTGAGCGAATAGCACCCTAGTAAACTTCACACTTATCGTTACTAGATCCTTCGGAGGGAACTGGGGGCCGATATTCCGAGACAGAAGAGCTTTCAGATCCAAAGCATCGCGGAGGTAAAATGCTTCCACTGCAGGAGCGATAGCCTTAGGGCTCTGGTGGAGAACATGGGCCAGTCTTCGAGGGATGGATACGAGTGAATGGTGCAGAGACTTCTGGATCTGGTCAGGGTACTTCTCCAGGCGATAGAATGCCTCGGCCTCAATGAAGTCTGAGTGAACCAGCTTGTCAGGGGCACTTCTGATGATTTTCAAGGCATCTGGCAGCGTCAGTAGCTTCATCGTCAAGCTCTCGTCAGGTAGCTGCGGAATGATGCGGAGGCAGCCGTTGTTGATCCAGACACGGTTCTGGTCGGTCTCAGGGCTCAACCACTTTGGAAGAACATTGGCTGCTTCTATAAGGAGAAACTCCCCATCTGCATCGAACACGCGCACCCAGATATTCGGGTGGGCCTTGGAGAGCTCTCTGAAGATATAAACTATCAGCCACTCATCCTCAATGGAATCTCCGTAGTCCGTTGTTCCTTGTAGGAAGGTCAAGCCTAGCCAAATGTTAAATAGGACTCGAGTGCTGTGATATGTTCAGGGCGTACCTTGCTCAGTCACCACGTCGAGGGTGAATGGGCCCTTTTGCCAAATATAATCGGATGTCAGGCGGGTTGTAAGCTGTAACGCTGATCTGCGCAAGTCCTCAAGATGGGATAGATGATTTCTGTGGTTGTTCTGGGTGTTGGGGTCGACCAGGAAGATGCAATACTGAATGCAATTTTCTTGCAGGCTCTCGGTGTGGCCGACTTTGGAGTCGTCACTGGGTATGCCTGCCAGCAGTCCTGCTTGCGGCTCGGCCATGGCTACCGCCTAATTCAGTATGATTTCTTACGTCCCTGAGTTGAGTCCGAGCTGGTTGGTAGTCGTGAACATGGAATGAGACCTGGCGTGGCCAAAGTGCGTTGCAGAATGAAGATCGTGGGAAGAGGTTTGCTTGAAGCCGTGAGAACCTGTACCCATGGCAGGTATGGAAATGGAGTAGGCTGTAGTTCGCAAAATGTAAGATCTAAAGTTGTCGCTATCTGAGAGATCGAAGTTGTGGATGATGATGTGTGATCTCGGTGCAAACGAGCCGCTGAGGTGGAGCCATTGGAACTGACTATTACTTCTCTTGGCTCAGCTCGGGGACACAAGTAGAACCCCACATTCCAAAAGTCCCGTAGGAGCCGTGTAGTACTATGTAGTTGCTTCTAGATACCCACCTAGGTACCTATAAACCCAGGTACCTACCTACCTAGGTACTGACTGTAGGTATCCAATAATACCTCTCGACCGGAAGCTTTGATGGACACTGGTGCAGCACTGTGCGCGTTAAGTGCCAAATTCCCAATCATGCTCCACTACAGTACTTCGCGTATCCCTGCATGCCTTTCAGCACGTCGCACGAAGCCCATTTTGCTCCGCCCAAAATCTACTTTCATATTGCGCCCACCTTCGTTGACGCCTACCAAGACATACCATCATCGTCATCATCACACTTGGGTGTTAACAGGCTGCCAAATACAAGGCAAGCGCGACCCCGCGGGCGCATTGCTCACCCCAAAACGCTATGGCTCCTACCAAAAGGACACGCGCCGTCCTTGAAGCAGCGAGTGCAGACGATGAGGTACTAGACGTCCAGCGCGCAAGGTCACATCTTAGCCAAGACGCGTCGGTGAGTACGCCTGAATGATAGCATACATAGTCCCAGACCTGGATCTGCTACGATTGCTAACATTTTTGTTACTTGCAGTCAAAAAGGGTACGATTGTCGTATTCCGCACACCCGGAGCAGCAGGCGGCTGCTCCGGAGGACGAAGCCACCAGCTCAGATAGCGAAGCCGCCGAAGACGGTCAAGATGATGAAGACCATGATGGACGACCCGGACGCGACTCTCCGCCACGTACTCAATACGAAATTGCCCGTGATGATGGCTTCAGGCACTTGCAGTACGAGGATCAAGACGACCAGCGTGCCACACAAAAGATCAAAAGCCGCCCGCAACGCATCGGCGACAACCACGCAGCCGAGAACGGGATCATTGAGAGTGTTGAGTGCATTAATTTCATGTGTCATGAGCGGCTATACGTTGAGCTGGGCCCCCTCATCAACTTCATCGTGGGCGAGAATGGCAGCGGCAAAAGTGCTGTGCTGACGGCTCTCACTTTATGCCTTGGCGGCAAAGCCAGCTCTACAAACAGAGGTGGAAGTCTGAAGAGCTTCATCAAGGAAGGCCAAGTCAACTCCGTCATCGTTGTCAAAATTAAAAACCACGGCATCGATGCCTACCAGCACGACCTCTATGGCGACGCCATCACGGTTGAGCGCCATTTCTCGAGGGCGGGCGCCAGTGGCTTCAAGCTCAAAAGCGTGACGGGCAAGACCGTTTCTACCAAAAAGGCCGATGTTGACGAAATATCCGAATATTGGGCACTGCAGGTCGACAATCCACTCAACGTACTATCACAAGACAATGCACGGCAGTTTCTGAACTCTTCGTCGCCATCCATGAAGTACAAGTTCTTCGTCCGTGGCGTGCAGCTGGAACAGCTCGACAACGATTACAAGCTGCTAACGGAAATTCTCGAGAGCCACGAGGCGAAGTTACCGAGTCTGGAGGAGCATGTTCGCCGCGCCAAAAGAGAGCATGTTGAGGCACAGAAGCTGAAGGACATTGCTCAAAGGAATGAAGAAATGAGGAAGGCATATCGCCGGCTCCGAAATCAGTTGTACTGGTCCCAAGTGGCCGAGCAAGAGGATACGTTAGCGAAATATAACAACGACATTGCCGCCCTGGACGAGGAGATTCGCCGCGCCGCCATCAACATCGAGCACACAACACAAGCTCTGACTCAACGTGATGAGCAGTTGGAGCGCACCAAGGCAACAGTGGATAATGAATCACAGGGAGCCATTGTAATTCAGGAAAACATTGAAGCCGCGGATACAGCGTACCAAGACGCCAGGAAGTCTGTTACCGACATACATCACCAACTCAGGGATGTTCAGCTACGCTTGAAGAGTACCGGGCAAGGGATGGCCGAGTTCGAAAGCAAAATCCAAGCCGAGGAGCAACGCCTGGGCGCCGGAGCTGGCAGTGCTCGCCAAGGGCAGGAGACTCTTCTAAATGAAGCAAAGTCGGAAGAGGCTTCGATCAAGGAACAAATGGCTGAGGAGAACGACAGATTGCCGCAACTCAGGGCTGAGCTGGCTCAAGCCCAGAAGGCCGCGGATGGGGTTAAGTTCGAGTTCGATAGAAAAAAGGGGGAGATTTCCTCAGCCGAAGGCCGTTTGCGGAACCTGGAGCAGAACAGAGGATCTGTCTGGGCTGCCTATGACAAGAAAATCCCACTCCTCCTCCAGGCTATCGACAGGGATAACGGGTTTCAAGAAAGACCTGTAGGCCCAATTGGAGCCCATGTGCAACTCACCCGGCCCGAATGGTCGCCCATTCTGGAGACGGTCCTTGGCGCGACCTTGGATGGTTTTCTTGTGTCCAACAAGACGGATCAACAACGTCTAGCCAGACTAATGCAGCAGGTCAAACTGGACCGGACCCCTCCGATCATTATCGGCAGACGGTTGCCACCTGACGTCAAGCTAAGGGAACCTGACCCGGCTTTCGACACGGTCCTTCGCCTACTCAAGTTCGACAACGACTGGGTTCGCAGCCAGCTCATCGTGGCCCATACCATCGACAAGATCGTCTTGATAAGGGAGAGAGCAAAGGCACAGGACGTGATGATGAGCGACTCACCGCCGCCGAACGTCCAGGCTTGCATTTCCTTTCACGATGGCGCGGGGAAACGAGGCACTGGCCTTCGAATGGCCCGGTCCGGTGGCGCAGGATTCAGCCAAAGCCCCATCAATCCTTTCCCACGAGCCCCAAGAATGAAATCGGACGACGAGACACAAATCAATCTCGCCAAGGAGTCTCTGGCTCATCTTCGGGGAGACCTACGATCCATCGAGCTGAAGCGGCGAGAGCTTGATCAAGCGGTTGCGAAATGCAAGTCGGTCCTGACGACTCAAGGCCAACAAAACCAGTCACTAGAGCGACAGCTGCTGAGGGTCCAGGCCAGAATCGAGGATATATCGGCAGATCTTGACCAGTACGAAGGAGCCGATGGCAGACTTATCTCCCTCCGGGAAGAGCTAGAGAAGATCAAGGCCGAGCGAGAACATCATGGCACTCAATACGGAGAGATGCGACTACAACAGGAGGAACTTAATAAGAGATGCGAGGAGTGCAAGAAGACGCTTGCCGAGCAAAAGGGGCGAATGAAAGACTTCCAGGTTCACATGGCCAAGTTACAGCTCGCCGTCCAGAAGGCCGAAGACTTGCGAAAGATGGCTGTCCTGGCGAAGAACCGTGCCTTCCAGGACCGTGATGATGCGGTTCTAGAAAAAGAACGAGCAGAGATGAAGCGCGATGAGCAGGCCGAGATTGTCGCCAATTTCACTCAGCAAGCCATGGAGAAGGCACCTCAGCGAGTGTATATCGAGGAAGGCGAAACACATAGGAGCATCGAGAGCAAGTACGCCGCCGTCCACCAACAATTGGAAAAGAGAGCGCAGAAACTCGGAGCCTCGGATGAGGAGATCAAAGAACGGGCGGCCAGGGCTGAAGCCGCATACGAAGCTGCGCAACAACTTTACAAAGGGCAGCAGGAAGAGCAGGCGGCAGGTAAGCTCAACTTGGAAGACCGATTGAATCGGTGGCGGCTGTTCCAACGACACATCTCTGCGCGCGCTCGTATATGCTTTCAATATCTCTTGAGCGAACGTGGATTTAGGGGCAAACTTGCCATCGACCATCCTCAAAGGAGGCTACAACTTTTCGTGGAGCCAGACGAAACCAGAAAGGGGACTGGCGGTCGAAGCACAAAGACGTTGTCGGGAGGCGAGAAGTCATTCTCGTCCATTTGCATGCTGCTGGCTATTTGGGAGGCCATGGGCTCGCCTCTTCGGTGCTTAGATGAGTTTGACGTCTTCATGGACAACGTCAACCGCACCATTAGCACAAACATGCTGGTAAGTCTTGTCATAACGGCGCGAGCTGGTGTCTTGTAACTAACCTTATGACTCCTTACTAGATTAATGCCGCCCGACGCTCAGTGTCACGTCAGTACATTATGATCACGCCAAACGCCATCGAGGGACGGGCCTCTCTCGACCAGGACGTCAAGATCATCCGGTAAGTGGGAACTTCTCGCCATGAATACTCATTGGAAATCGATCCTTGTAGAGACGTCCAGCTAATGCGGCTTTTAGTCTCACTGATCCCCGGCAGCGAACTTTGATCTGATGTCGCAAGAGATTTGGTCTCTTGCCGTTCTTGCAGCGTACTGGCACTGGCGTCAAGGGGCAACATATTTCTTACGAGAGGCGTTCGGACGGATCTTGCGGCGACAGGCGTTTCGTAGATAACGCTTGAGTCTCTGGCAATAAGCTCGTCGCGAAGTGCTTGGTAGCGTATTCAGCAAGCCAGTGGTTCAGGGAGGAGAGTCTATCAGACCAAGGCAGTGGTTTTATACAGTTAGGTGTACATAGCAAAAACATAGTAGAATACAGCGGGCTGCATCGTGAGGAACGGGCGCAGAGGCACCGACCGCAGAGGCCGTAGGTCGAAAGCCTATATTCGAATTCCCTTGCTTCTCAATACGTTGACACCTGCGCTAGCTGTGAAGCCAACCCACTGTCCCACGGAGCCCAGAACACTGCCAGCCTCCTTGACCTCGTTCAGTCTCCGCCGAAGGAAGTCTTTCGTATCTTGAAAACCAGCGGACTTGTCATTGGTCATGAATAGCTCGCTTGAGGCGTATATCAAGGATAAGCTCGCGCGCTTAGTATACCACGAAGGGTCGACGGAAACGTCGCCAGAAAGAAACCAAATCTCGTCCACCAATTTGGCCAGTTCCTTGACCGAAGCGGCCGCATAGCTCGGTTGCGCCATGACGGCTAATGCCTGTTGGGTCCGTCGTCAGTATGAGGTTAACATACCTGGTGCTTGTAACAAGCAAGAAGAGGGATACAGGGGGGAGGGAGAAGTGGAAAAGGGAATGGAGTTGCGCTACCTCTTGCCAGCGGTCGATGATGGGTTCGTTTTGTAGCAAGCGCTCCCACGTGAGACGCTCGACTTTCTCGCCAACACCAAACTGCGATATCTCCCCAAACATTTCCTTGCTCTTGGCGGCCAGGTCTTCCCTCCGTTCCACTAGATGGTGACGGATCAGGCTGAAGGGGCCATCTGACAGCGCACTGGTGCTGATGTCGAGATATCCGGTATCCTTGGCGCCAAGAACGAGAGCCTTGTGTGAGAACCCGTGCTCCGGCACATGCTTGTAGGCGGCGGATAGGATAGTTTGTTCGTGTGGGTGAAAGGACGTTGTCGAATCCGGATGATCGTAGGATTGATAGGCCCGGCTCGTTCGGCGGCCGGCAAAGGCTGCGCTTGGACACTGGCGCAAAGAACGGAAGGCCGTTGTAGCCGCCGGGCGGCAAAGAAGGGACATGGTTTTTGAAGCAAGTGCAGCGTGGATCTGGCAATGGGCTGGGCGGAGGCTCGCAGCATTCGTGGCGGCAAATCGACAACGGCGACGGGCAGTTGTGGTGAAGCGCTTTCCCTCTCTCCTTTTGGTCTGGCTGCTATGCCTTTCCGAATAGCGACAAAGCTGAGAAGGTGGTTCCAATCACGGATGATCCCGCGTCGCCTAACTCTTCGAATCAGCTTGGCGGACTTTGGTCAACTAGCTCCCCCACTCCGAGGGGTTATTTCTGAACCAGTGTTAAAAGGCGGCGCCAGCACAGGGCGCTACAGCGGATAGCTATGCAACCTGAGGTTGATACAGTGGGGACCACCAGCTAAGGATGCCTGGGCGATATTTCTACATGTCCCTACGATAAAGGTACTTGATCTTAATATCAGAGAAGATGAATTCCGAATACGAAAGAAAGCAAGCTGACTATCATCAAAACACAGCAGGAAGTAAGCCACATGGCAAGTATCCGCTGGGATGATGGCCTCTCCGTGAGGCAGCTGCTACACCGGAGCATGAAGGCACTACCACAATCAGCCGGGATGCCTCCTTTCCCGTCTTGTGTTGCACAACATCAGCGCCAGCATCAGTATTGGCATCGGCACAAGACGTAAGAGGTATGTCTCCGATCCAGGAGGCCTGGATGATTGGGTAGACTCTCCAGAGGGTGTCATGCGGATTACAGAAACACGTCTGAACTACTACTGTCGCGACCTAAATATTGTATGGTGGCCCGGAAACGGATGGTACAGTAGAAGCAGGCAGGCTAAGAGAGCTTCACCTCGGGCATGCGGAACGCTTCCTGGAGTGTATTTGCGAGCACCAAGAGGGTCTAGACTCTTCCAGATAAGAGAATATTCGAGGCACTATGCTAGGTCCCGGCTAATGGCTATGCCCATCAGCACTCAGTGACGAACCAAAGCTAACAGGTGGTACAGCCAGCTCCCTCAAGCCGAGCCTGACGGCAGAACGACGTACAGGCCATACAGGCGAAACAAACACTCCAAGCCACCCAAGCCACCCAAAAAATAAAATGTAAAGCAGAACGGATGTGCAAGCCCTGTCTGGAACTTGCAGGCCCGATGCATAAGCTGACGGAACTAGTGATAGGTGGCTACAAAGAGCGGACGGCAAGTACTCGAGAGTGGACCGGGAGAAGCGTGTTCGGGAACCGTTTAGCCTTGGGGATGGACCGCCAAGGCGTAGTGGCTCAATCGTCATGAAATGCGGAAAACTCGCGGGCGGCGAGCTATGGCACGGTACATATTCGCCCGCCCGCAAGGTGGCAGGCTGTCAATGGCAGTGGCATGAGCAAGACTGAATGGCATGTAGCTGATGCCGCCATCTTCCCCCCTCACGCCGCAACAGGAGGCGGGAAACATCGGCGAGATGGAGAACCGAACACCATCTGGGTCACAAAGGTGCACGCTAATATGTGACTCCAGGTTGTATCATACTTCAGCCCACCCTCTCGGTGACCCATTCAGGGCCCTCAAGGTTCTTGTAATTAATTCGTACTCCATCAACGGACAACGGGAAAAGACTGGGCGAAAACTCGTCTTACCGTCAACGGTTCTCGATTGAACATGCTTGATGAGGAACGGCTTCGATGGTTCAGACGCGGGCGGTGACTTGCACAAGGCGGGAAGCATGTAATTACTATGTAGCATTCATCGTCGGAAGTGGGAATGTGAGCCTGAGAAGGCGCCCGACCAAAAGCTAACGAACCCGGAAAACATGTCAGTTGTGACAAGGCAGGCCAGCCGCCAAAGCCCTCAAGGTTGCGAGCTGCGCAGGGATAGAGTTGGGAAGGTGGGAAGATCGCTGGCGATTGCATGCGCGCAAGACAGGGTCAGAAGCATCTGGAACTGCCTCGAGGTACAGTAATGGTCGCTGCTACTTATCTTCTCGTACACTTTCTCAGCGCTCCGAGACCGACCTACAGCTCACTTAGGGCCATGGCTGACTATAACAACGTTCTGCACTGATGATGGCGCCTAGCCACATGTATCTTACCATAGCTTATATCCTTAGGGTCACGCAGAGAAACCTGCGTTGCGGCTCTTCAAACGGACAAAGAAGGCGGAGATTGGGTGCCACGTGAGGCGATGTCTGTACATGCCTGCGTAGTCCATTCCGTACGGATCGGCTGAGTGTGACTTAACTGGGATTGATACAGTACATATATCAGGCTTATGGATGTGTTATCTTATCCTGGATCAACTGATTCGCTGTATCGCGAACATGTAGATGAGAGAGAGAGAGAGAGAGAGAGAGAGAGAGAGAGAGCGCGGGTGTGTGTATACAATAACCGAAACCAATACCAACCCCAATCGAGGTTGAGTAGTGTAGTATTAGTTGGAGTCACCCAAGCTCACCGAAGGCAACGCAAAATGCAATGGGTACAGGTAGGTTCTTTTGATTCGTTGCCAGAGGCTTGTTGAGCTCCACCATCCTCTGGGCCTCTTCACATTTCCTGCAACTTGGCTCCACATGTGAAGCGTCCCTGCGGCCAATCGTAGTTGGTTATTGAAAGGAAGCCTTGTGAGGTGTTTGCTTGGGATACCTACCTCACTACGCAGTAGATACACTACCTACCTTGACTAAAAAGGAACACAAGCACCCACAACACCTCCTTCATCGCCTTGGGGAAACGGTAGGCATTAGAAGGATATTGTTTGATGCCTGATATGCCTTTGTGCCTGGCGCCTTTCCACACACACACACACACCCCTCCCCTGATTTTTCCAAGGTTCTCCATTGGCGGCCTTTGCGCCAATGTCGCGTTGTGTTTGCGACATCTTCTTGCCTTGCCTTGCCTCACCTCGTTTCTTCCTCCCTCTTGTAGGAACTGACCGACTCATCTGCAGCTAAGGCAAAGTGCATCACCCTGGGTAAGTGGACAGAAGAATATCTCCCATTACTGTTCAAGATCCTTCCGGGGTTGGTATCGACTCACTCTCTCCTTGCCTTCCGCGTCACTTTGCCCAAGCAGTCAACGTCTTTTGATTTCCAACCAGCTTCAGCACCATCTACCATTCACCGTCACCGACTGTCAATCCTCCTTTTCTACCTGTCCTAAGGTACATACCTATACCCTACCTTCTCAACCTATTCCCAAAGAGTGGGCGCTACCCCCACCACGCGTACATCAGCTGTAGTGTACCTGATTCAAGTCGCGTCGCTCAAGTTATTCCGACCCAATTCGCGTCATCTCCCTCCGTTCCGTTCCGTTTTGCTGCCACTGCCGCTGCCGCCCAACGTGTCCAATTGACCACACACACACACACTCTCTCTCTCTCTCTCTCTCTCTCTCTTTCTCTTCCATCCCTTCACACCCGTCAACGCCTGTCTGCTGCCAGCTTTGTTTTGCAGGCACGCGCCTATCCTACCCACACGACCCGACTTTTGCCTGTTCCAACCTCACTCTGCCTTGCGCGTACTTTACTTACCTCATCCATCAGTCATTACACACTACACGTACACGCTCTCCATTCTGCCCTACCTGACCTCAGGTATCTCATCTCGACAGCAACGCGCGCGCGTCACATCACTTCGCATCGTATCGCATCGTATCGCATCGCATCACAGCAGCACCACAGCAGCACCAGCAGCTACACGCCACCATCAGCAGCGCATCCCGCCGCCGCACCGCATATTCTGAGCTGCGAGCCAAGTCGTTACTTACCTTCCCTCTCGGATCACCCGAGTCGTCAATTACCATGGGTAAGTCTCCGTCGGGTCTCTTTTGTCTCTGTCTCCATCGCAGCTTGCTTCGTCTCGTTCCCCCCTCTCTGGATGGTCTTTCCTGTCATGCTCACGCGTCCGGCTTGTTCCTTGTTTGGCTTCAAATACTGCTTCTGCTCCTGTACCGACTTCGGCTCTACCTTCGCATTCTCTGTTATTGTCGGCGCTGTTGCCATCCTCGAGCATCCTCCGCAGTACCGTAACCTCACGCATCATCTTGCTTGCCCTACCTTCCATTCCCTTACTTCATATTGAGTGTACTTGCCTGCTGGTCCCTCCTCACTGTATGGTTCATCCCCATACGATGTACATGTTCACCCTGAAACACACACCCCTCTATCTTTCCATGTCAACCCTGCCCTCGCGACGCTGGAGCCGCAGCTATGCTTGATGGTCGAGCACTCTGCCCTTCTCAATGCCTCAGTCCGTCAGGGTTGAAGTGAGGCAATCATCTTTCGATGGTACGGCGAGACTCTGTTGAACACTCATGCGGCGTCTCCGGCCAGCATCTTCTCAAGCAGCTTCCCCGCCCTATCACCTCACCCTGCTTGTCATCTCTTCTGCCGTTGCCCTGGCCATACACGGCATCACCCGGCTTTACATGTACATGCACACATGGCTGCTATGTGTACACTACCTGAGTTGGGACAGGTGCCGACATCCCTCCATCCGCCCAACCATTCAACCTCCATTCAGCACACCCCATCATCCAACCATTCACTCATTCATACACTCACTCGCCCATTGATCCAACCATTCGGGTCATACACACATCCATACATTACACCCGTGAGCAGCTACACCAATCTGCCCAGCCCCTAGCTTCCTTGCCTCACATAACCCCTTGTGCTGGCTTCCCACCCACCCCTCCCTACCTTCCTTGCCCCCTCCCCCTCTTGGTACTTTCCCACCCCTCCTCTACAGAGTACCACGCGTACCTACCTTGCCTTGGATACTGTACCTTAGCTGCATACCCGGCCGCTCCTTGTCCGCCAATTGGCCTCGTACCCCCTCGTCCTTCTCTTAGGTTGCTGCTGCCCACCTTTTAGCTATCCAAATATCATTGCTGGTACCCTCCTCCTTCTTGCGTTTCCGTCTCCCTGTTTAACCCTTTCGTGTCCTCTTACTTTCTTCACACAAACACTGCAAGCAATTTCTGGCTTCCCAACCTTGAGACTAACTTGACCTTGTTGCAGCTGACTCCGGCGACACCTATCGACCTGGAAGCGTAAGAACACCCCGATTCCTTTCGTTCCCCGAACTCAAAGTAGCCCATCGGTATCGCTATCCTCCGGCATCTTGCCCCGGGTTCTCTGCTGGATGCCATCCGCACTTGCGCCGACGCTCGTACCCAAGCAGTTTTTACCCGTTCCCATGAGTTGCGCCGCGCTGCCCCGAAGCCGGCAGCATGGCCAGATGTCTGATTGTCGTTGCGCTTTCCTTGCTCTTTCGCTGTGACGACAACATAGCGAGCTACCTTGCCTCGTCTTCTTCTGGCAATTATGGCAAGGGCCGTGGTGACAGCACCTTCCTTTGCCTTGGTTTGTTGGCCGCCCGGGCCGCACCTTCTTCATGCGCAATGCCATCTCTCAACTTCTTTCCTTCAGAGCCTCCTTCCCCCGCCACTTGGCCTTATCTGCTTCCCCTCGTTGTCGTCAAGTGACAAACCCACCCGGAACCACATCACAAACGACTCTTGGCTCAGCTTCTTGGTTCAACGACCAATGGCGGCGTTCTCTGCTAACTTGCGCCAGCGGGAGAGATCTCGGTCCCCTCGACGTGGGCGTTCACGCAGTCCCAACCGCGCTTCAAGACGCCGTTCGTTTTCTCCCCGAAGCCGTTCCCGTAGTAGAGACGAGTACCGCGGAAGGAGAGACCGTTCCCCCATGACCGGAACAGGAGCTCCATCTGGAGGATCTAGCACTGGGTACGCAGGAGCACCGCCACACCGATCGTACGAGGAGCGCGCAGCCGCCCGCGAGCAAATGATGAGCAACATTAGGGAGACGTCTCAGCAAGATCGCCGCGTCTATGTCGGCAACCTTTCCTACGATGTGAAGTGGCATCATCTCAAGGACTTCATGCGACAGGGTGAGTGTATCCTCGTCCTTGGAGGCTTAGTGTCGCGACACGGAGACTGACCGCGTGCTTTTCTCTTTAGCCGGAGAGGTTCTCTTCGCCGACGTGTTACTACTTCCAAATGGAATGTCGAAGGTGGGCTTCTACACGTAGTCTATGGCTGGTTTTTCTTTTGTGGACTCTTCCCTCTGGCTATTGATGGAATCGTTGGATTGACGGGTTGGGACGTGTGTCCATGGGTCTATGTAGGGATGCGGGTAAGTTTGCGTTCCATCACTAGACTACTTGTTTTTGGCACTGACATGTCATCTAGAATTGTGGAATATGCGACGCGGGACCAAGCCCAGAACGCTGTGGCAACGCTCAGCAACCAAAACCTCATGGGACGACTTGTCTATGTCCGAGAAGTACGTCATAACAAATCGATGTTTGTTGATTGCTGTGGGTAATGGCTAACTGCTGCCCCTAGGATCGCGAGGCTGAACCTCGATTCATCGGTGCTACGGCCAACCGCGGCGGTTTTGGTGGCGGTGGTATGAACCCCGGTGGCTTCGCTCCTGGCGGCGGCGGCGGCGGCTATAACCCGGGCGGCGGCGGCGGCAGCCGTCAGATTTACGTGGCCAACGTTTGTGACCCCCTTTATCCTTGCGATAGTTGGAACGCCGGCCATCACTGACTCATCTTCTCAATAGCTCCCATACACTGTAGGCTGGCAAGACCTCAAGGATCTGTTCAGACAGGCTGGTAAGTCGACGCCCACCTCTAGTACACAACACCGATGGCTATCAAACTCCCAAACCCTTGAGTTAATGCTTGATGACTAACTGTACTACTTAGCTCAAAATGGAGTCGTGATCCGCGCCGACGTTCACCTAGGGCCGGACGGTCGACCCAAGGGGTCCGGAATTGTCGTTTTCGAGAACCCTGATGATGCCCGCAACGCGATCCAGCAGTTCAATGGCTATGACTGGCAGGGCCGCTTACTTGAGGTCCGCGAAGACAGATTCGCCGGCGCTGGAGGCCCTATGGCCTTCGGAGGCCGAGGCGGCTTCGGTGGTGGTGGCGGCGGCATGCGAGGCGGCTTTGCTGGCGGTTACGGTCGCGGCGGCTTCGCCGGCGGCCGTGGAGGGTTTGGTGGCGGTGGCTATGGTCGAGGAGGGTTCGGTGGTGGTCCCGGCGTTGGTGGTATTGGTGGCCCTGGCGCCCCCGGTGGTTTCGATGCCAGTAACGCGCCGTCGGTTCCCCCTAACCCCTTTACTGACTATGCCACCGCTGGAACCGACCGAAGCGAGACTATCTACGTCCGAAACGTAAGTTGATCTGTTCGCCGCGTTGCGGCCAAACGCTGATTCCTTCCAGCTTCCCTGGTCTACCAGCAATGAGGATCTCGTGGAACTCTTCACGACTATCGGCAAGGTTGAGCAGGCAGAGATTCAATATGAGCCTAGCGGCAGATCGCGCGGAACGGGAGTGGTTCGCTTCGATTCTGCAGAGACCGCTGAAACTGCTATCGCCAAGTTCCAGGGTTATCAATACGGGGGCCGACCCTTGGGTCTCAGCTTTGTCAGATACCTGAACGCTGCAGGTGGCGGTGACATGATGGAGACGGATGCCCATGCCGGGTTGACACAAGATCAGATCATGTGAGGGCAGGTTTGAGCACACATGACCACCTCGCGGCGGATCGACATTCAACTGCACGCAGTTGTTTCTGCACTTGATCCATATGACAGTCTACACTCTTTTCCCTTTTTTTGCTTTTTCTCCCAATTGTCTTTCGCTTTCATGACGGCAAAACATCTTCTTCTACTCGAGCTTCGGGGTTTCAAGGCGGGATGGACTGAGTCACGAATAGTCGCAACATGAACTTGTCGACCAGCTTCGAGACGACTTTCCATCATGTAACGTTGTTATCAGTTAGGATGGTCGTTCTGGCCCCGGTAGCACAGTCATTGCAGGCAAGTACTCTCGGCACAGCCTTCGTCTTGGGGCTCGGTGTGGACCTTCGCACAAAAGTTATCATTTGATAAGGACGCTTGTCTTAGTTTCTTTGTAAGGTCAGCGGGAGGTGACTCAGAGCCTCTACCTAGATTGTATTTTGAAATAGCATCCGAACTTTGCGCGCGACGGTGGTTACCGGATATGATGATTTGGGCTGGACAACGGCGACGTGGTGATCATGGGGAAGGTGTGGCGAGCAGGCGACATACTCTTAAACTGCGTAGTTGAGGACAACGCTTCGGCTTACACAGCGTGTCTGGGTCGCAGAAGAGTGAGCAGGCGTTGCGGAACAGCATGGTGCCGTTCGCATCATACGAGTTTGTCAAACGCTGAGGACTGTTGTGGCTCGGATCATTCATCTGTCAGGCGGATACAGGGCCTGGCAAGTCAACAAACTCCAACATGATAAGCGAGGTTATGACCTTATGACCACCATGAGGGGGGTAACGCAAATGCCTAGTCGCAGAACGGGCCTCCAGGCCTGTACTTGGGACTGCGACGTTAGTGCTAGTAATTGCGTAACGTCCTGGTACTCATTTTGGCCAAGCCTCACAAGTCCTCATCTTGTTTACAGTCATGGACGGCTACCTCAGATGCCACACAAGCTAGCCATTTACCGCATACCATTGCAGTCCTACCGGTAATGTCTGCCAGAGAGGCACTCCTTAAATATAAACCGTGAAAAGGTTGGTATGGTATGTTGTTGGGAGGCGGGTCCATATCGTTTCCTGTATCTTATTTTGCTTTTTCATTTTGCAGTGTTCCCTGGAGCTTGCAAACCCAGATCTACCTGCCCCCACGACATCAACAGGAATCGTCTTAGTATTCCGCTCATAACCTACCACTGGCATTCGTTATTCAATGTGCGAACTCCATCATTACAGTTGTGTGGGATGCGGGACGAGGTGGCGGAGGCACAAGAAGTTATCAAGCTGCGAGACCAGTGAGCCGGCTTCTTTGTGCCCAGACAGTCTATGCATGTACGCTGGCGACCCTAAGAAACCCAGGTGGGCGGAGTGCGAAGCGTGTGCACAAGTCAGAGAGGCTCTCGAGGAGCTTGGCGACGATGGCGCAGACCAGAAACACCTGCTTTTTGGTACTGGTTAAATAACTCCGGAAACACAGTGGACGAGGAACATGGATGGATTCGAGGCAGCCGGGTTGATCATAGACTTAGAGGATATACACTGGAACCTCAAAGCACGCGGTCGCATATATACGTCCTTAGTGCGTGCCCAGACTTGTAACCTAGCACTGTAGCTCTCTGCCTGTCAAGGTGCCGTTCGTTGTCTGATGCCGCGTAGTTTTGGAGGCGCAACGGCACACGCTCTCGGACCAAGAAGCCACCATCGTAAGGCTTGCATTTCAACCGCCTTCAGTCAGACACGCCCATTGTCAGGCTCGTTTGTTGAAGACCTACATCTTCTTGGCCCCTCCAGCCATGAGACGGCGTCTTGACGCCGGCCGTTGTTCATACCGCCATGAGCAGCCTCGGTATGACACCTTTTTCAAGAAGAGACACTGCCCAAAGCCAACACAGCATCAGGGCGCAGCGGGTGCCGTTATAGCCCCTCCTCTTTTCTTCCTGGCCTTAGCCTTCTTCTTGCTCCGGTCTCTCGGCTTCAGCGCCGCCATGCCTGTCTTGCAGATGTCGGCGTATCGAGCATAGAACGCCTCCATATCATCTGGCTCAACTATCGTTGATAACTTGACCTTGGCATCCCTGTGTTTTTTTGACTTGCCATTGGTCGCACGCACGATAACAGGTAACGGTTTCGTGGGATGGAGATCGGGGAAAGGGTCGTCGGCCGTTGGCGACGGCTGGTCCTGTTCGTATGACACTTGGCGGAAACGTCAGTAACTCGGCAGCATAGCATGGGGAGGTGGTAGCCGTGACGCTCATACATCGCTTCTGGACGAGGAATATTGAGCCATGGCCATTCCCTTTGCGCTGCTCAAAGAGGTCGGCCAGCTTGCCAAAAAACTACACAGAACGCAAGTTAGCCAAGGAAAGACAAGCCACATACGTGACAAATACAATGGGAAAGGCGAAGTGTGATACATATTATATTACCTCGTCGTGGCTCAGGTGGCCCGGCATGATCAAAGGCGCTGCTGGGGTCAATCCTGGGCCGAGTGCCTGCTGTTGTAGAAAGCTGGATTGTTCTGGGGGTGCTGTCCCAAAAAAAAGGGTCTCTAAACAATATGAGATCGAGGTCCGAATGGCTGCGGTTCCCCGCAGCAGACACAGATACGTACCCCCTTAGGTAGGTGTTGAATCGCGGTAACCATCCTGTCCTGCCTGCTAGCCCACTTGCTGGCTAGCTGGTATTCCCCGCCGTCGACGACCCTGTCGCCCCACTAAAAAGTTGCTGAAAGACATTCGGCGCCTCACAGCGAAAGCTTTTGAATCCAAATACTACGAGCAACTACCAGCACTCTACAACATATCAGAACCCCCAGTGGACTAGCCTCTTCCCAACCCTCTGACGCCGTATTTCTGTCACTCTACACAAAACTAACCTCCTACCCCAAATCACGGACGTAGCCACCGCGATGGCCCCAAAGCCACTCGCCTTACCCCCACAACTCTTGAAAGAGATTGGCGCGCCAGAACAACCTGGTGCCATCCGATCCAACGGACGATGGAAGAGCCAGGGGCAGAACAGAAAAGACAGGCGGAGAGTTGAGAGGCAGTCGAAGAAGCAGCAGCAGACCACAGCACGAAGAGATCCCCCCAAACGAATTCAGCATCATGTTGGAAGAGGTCAGAAGGAGGACGTTGACGAAGACTCTTCTACCGATGGAGAGAAAGCGCCTGCGCAGCAACATCCCCGTCAATCATCACAGAAGAAGCGCAAGCGGGAAGACCTAGGCGAGACCAACGACAGCGATGAATCAGAGCAGCCGCCGGCGGCCAAACACCCATCCCGTGGAATGCAAGAGAAGCTGGCTAATGACGATGCTGAAATTGAGCAACTCGAGCGCAAGCTAGGGATGAAGAAGGGTCGCAAGTCATTGCCCAAATCCTTCAAGGATGACGGCCTAGAAGATCTGCTAGGCGATCTCGATGACGCCAGTGACTTGGACGAAGTGGGGGGCAAGATGAAGAGTGAGGCCGAAGAGTGGCTCGCGCAAAAACGCCGAAGGGCGACTGCGACACTTGCGAAAGCTCGGCGCGCCCAAGAAAGCGACTGGGACGATGAGGATGAGGAATGTTTCAGTGACGAAATCGATTATACTCGCGACGAAGAGGACGACGACGGCAGCAGCGGCGGATTCGACGATGACGCCGTGGTCTCTGAAGGCCCGTACGCTTCAGATGACCAGAGTTCTTTCGATGGCTTTGATTCGGAAAAAGAAGAGGTGAAGATACAAGACACCAAGCGCGTCAGGGAGAACCCCTATCTACCTCCGGTTGCAGTCGGCAGCCAGTTGCCAAAGTACATCCCTCCATCATTGCGAGCAAAGTCTGGCGGAGACGCAGACGTGGAGGCTCAGATCCGAAGGCAGTTGCAAGGCCCTGTCAACAGAGTGGCTGAGGCCAACCTGACATCCATTGTCGGCGAGATCGAAAGAATATATCAGAACCATCCTAGGGGTCATACCAACAACATCCTCACCAGCCTTCTGATGGCTCAGATCTGCGACCCCACAAGCAAGCCCGACACGTTACTAGTCCTATCCGCCGGCTTCATTGCGGCCCTCTACAAGGTGATTGGTGTCGACTTTGCAGCACACTTCCTCACCACGTCCGTGGAGAGATTCCAGGTCGAGAGGGAGAAGGCGATTGTAATGGCGGCCGAGCAACGAATACCAACCAAAGAAACATCCAACTTGCTCACTGTACTGGCGGAGATGTACATCTTCCGCGTCATCGGCAGCAACCTCATGTTCGACGTTGTGCGGATTCTTCTCGACGACCTCTCGGAGCTGAATGCCGAGCTTCTGCTGCGAATTGTACGTGTGGCAGGCCCCCAGCTGCGCAAGGACGACCCCTTGGCCCTGAAAGATATTGTCAGCCTGATTCGCCCGGCCGTGGCCAAGATTGGGGAGGGCAACCTGACGGTTCGCACAAAGTTCATGATTGAAACCATCAGCGACCTCAAGAACAATAAGATCAAGGCCGGTGCACAGGATTTGGTCATTCTCAATGAGCACGTAACACGCATGAGGAAGGTCTTGGGGTCACTCGATACACTAAAGCTCAAAGCTACGGAGCCTCTGCGGATCGGACTCAAAGACATTGAGAACGCAGATAGGACTGGCAAGTGGTGGCTGGTTGGTGCTAGCTGGGCAGGTCAAAGTGCGCAAGACGCGAGCCGAGGAGACGGAAAGGCTGAGGTACCAGCGAGACCAGGTCCCATCAACGGCAACGATGGCGACGATGACGTGGCCGTTGCGGATGCTGATGACCTAGCCACACCTGATTACGCCCAGCTTGCTCGAGAGCAGGGCATGAACACAGACGTCCGAAGGGCCATTTTTATCGCCCTGGTAGCAGCAGCCGACTACCAGGACGCGTACATGCGAATTCTTAAGCTGCGCCTCAACAAGTACAACCGACGCGAAGTTCCCAACGTGCTGCTTCAATGTTCGGGGGCACAACAGCACTACAATCCTTACTACACCCTTGTGGCAAGAAAATTTTGCAGCGACTCGAGGATTAAGCATGCATTCCAGGACACGCTGTGGACGTTGTTCCGCAGACTTGGCGAGCCCTTGTTTGGAGAGGAGCCAGAGGAAGAGGACGAGGAGGCAGCAGATGATCGGCGGCTCATCAACACCGCCAAGATGGTAGGAAGTCTAGTTGCCGATGGCTCTATCGGGCTCGGGATCCTCAAGCCTCTCAACTTAGCGTATGTCAAGGAGACGACGAGTTTGTTCGTCGAGGTGATGCTCATCACGGTGCTTCAAGAGTGCAGCCGAGTCAAGAATAAGAGCTTGGAGCAGGCCCTTAGCTTACCGTTGGGCCGCGGCCTGGCCCCGGCCCTCGCACGAAGCCTGAGCTATTTCCTGCGCAAAAAGGTGCGAGTCACGGATTTGATTGGTAACAAGAGGGAAACTAAGACGGTCAAGGAGGCCTGCAGAGTTGCTGAGAGGTTGTTGGAAAGGCCAGACATTGATGTGGTATAATGAGAGGGTGATGCGTTAATGTGCCTAATCCAAATAAAGATGCCAACACTGATCATTCGATACTCTCAGCGTGAACAGATGATTGTGTGTGAGGAAGAAGCCGAATTAAACGACGAGATTTCGACCCGATATAGCCGAACAATTCCGTAAGGCAGAGTGGATGGCCGGGATCTCTACTCCGTGAGCGCAAGGGAACGATAATGTTCAGCGAGAAGTGAGGCTTCGTAAGGCTTCATGCATGGACATGTGGACAATCCGCAAAGTGCGTCTTTTTCTGACGGCTACGACGTCGAAAACGCCGGTGATTGCGGCCTGCGCAACGGCTAATGTCGCCTCAACACGGGAGATGACGGGGAGGACCAGAACGTTGGGGAGGGGAGGCGCTGGAGGTCCTCGCACACGTAGGTGTGTCTCTATCCATCAAGAGTCGAACGCAGCTGGTGGCTGGTGGTTATGTAATTCGCTCGAAACATATGCAGTGGCATCTCATTGGTTGCAACTTGGTCTGGAATCTCGCTTTGCCGACGTGTTATCGGTTAACAGCAAAGTTTGAATAGAGTAGCCTGCTTCGATTGCCAATTGCTGGGATTCAAAAGCCATGAAGCAGCCAGTGATACCATGTATAAGCATAGTGTCACTTTTCTTTTCTTTTCTTTTTGGGAGGGGGAGGGGTCTCATACAAGTCGGTTCTAGCCTTAGTTGTTGGTTTTATGTCTTTATTGATGGTATGTGTTGAAGCAGGAACGATACAGGATGTATGGAAGCGAAGGATGGGCGAAATAACAACAACGATAGAGGAAAGCCTGACGATTTGACATGAAATAACTGCAGAAACCATGATGACACCAAACGTAATGCATAGCGATAGAATATCTGTGGACAACCATTTATTTACCATGGGTAAGTGTGTATGTATGTAGAGACGACAACAATGATAAGCTGAGGTAATCATGTCCCTGTGGGACCGCCACTTAATTCGCCCACGCCCCGGTGTGCGGTGCTGCCTCCCCTTGCGAAAAATTCAAGCCCCCAATGACCGAGAGCTCCCAATTCAATCCGAAGCTCGCCCAACATTGACCATCCAAACAAACATCTAGTCGCCCATTCAACGAGTTGGCTTCCGACTTTCCTTCCTCCACCCATTTCTTCCACTGACCGATCATCGCGCATTTCCATCGGGTTAAGTCACCATGCTCTCCAGTCGATTGATACCGCGCTCTGGAGCCAAGTCGGCCTTCAGGAGACACACTTCGTGAGCCACGAGTCCATGTTCCCGCGGCCTTCCTTATTGAGCTAACAACTGTTGCGTGTAGTCTCCCTACCGTTGTCACGCCCATTCAGCTGTCGAAATGGAGTCGCTCCTACGCCTCGGCCTCTGAGGAGAAGGACCTTGTCGTTATCGGCGGTGGCGTTGCTGGCTACGTCGCTGCCATCAAGGCTGGTCAAGAGGGCTTGAAGGTTACCTGCATCGAAAAGCGAGGCACGCTCGGCGGAACCTGCCTCAACGTCGGCTGCATCCCCTCTAAGGCCCTTCTCAACAACTCCCACCTCTACCATACCATCAAGCACGACTCCAAGAACCGCGGTATCGATGTTTCTGACGTCAAGATAAACCTTGAGCAGTTCATGAAGGCCAAAGATACTGCTGTTGGGGGCCTGACCAAGGGTGTCGAGTTCCTCTTCAAGAAGAATGGCGTCGAATATATCAAGGGCGCCGGCACTTTTGTTAACGAGAATGAGATCAAGGTGGCCCTTAATGATGGGGGTGAAACCTCAATCAAGGGAAAGAACATTTTGATTGCCACAGGTAGCGAAGCCACGCCCTTCCCTGGACTGGAGATTGATGAGAAGCGTGTCGTCACCAGCACTGGTGCCTTGTCACTTGACAAGATACCCGAGAGCCTTGTTGTCATTGGCGGTGGTATCATTGGTCTTGAGATGGCGTCTGTTTGGTCCAGACTTGGGACCAAGGTGACCGTCGTCGAGTTTCTGGGGCAGATTGGCGGTCCTGGAATGGACACCGAGATCGCCAAGAGCGCGCAGAAGATACTCAAGAAGCAGGGCATCAACTTCAAGACGGGCACCAAGGTTATTAGCGGCGACAAGACGGGTGACAAGGTCAAGCTGGAGGTCGACGCTGCAAAAGGGGGCAAGCCCGAGACGGTAAAGCATCAACACGCCACCGCCGTTTCGTAAATGAATAAGTTGCTGACTGGTCGAATAGCTCGATGCCGACGTTGTCCTGGTAGCCATTGGTCGCCGACCTTACACCGGCGGGCTAGGACTTGAGAACATCGACCTGGAGCTGGATGAGAGAGGCCGTGTCATCATTGACTCTGAATACCGCACGAAGATTCCCCACATCCGATGCGTTGGAGACGTTACCTTTGGTCCGATGCTTGCGCATAAGGCTGAGGAAGAGGCCGTTGCTGTGGTTGAGTACATCAAGAAGGGTCACGGCCATGTCAACTATGGCGTGATCCCTTCTGTCATGTACACCCACCCCGAGGTTGCCTGGGTCGGCCAGAGCGAGCAGGATCTCAAGTCGCAGAACATCCCGTATCGGGTCGGTTCTTTCCCCTTCAGTGCCAACTCTCGCGCTAAGACCAACCTGGACACGGAAGGTTTGGTGAAGATGCTGGCGGATCCCGAGACGGACAGGATTTTGGGAGTTCATATCATCGGCCCCAACGCTGGTGAAATGATTGCCGAAGCCACCCTTGCGCTCGAGTACGGTGCGTCGAGCGAAGACATTGCCCGAACATGTCACGCTCATCCTACCTTGGCGGAGGCGTTCAAAGAGGCTGCTATGGCGACTTACTCAAAGCCGATTCACATGTAAATGTAGTGGCTTAGCATACTGTAGAGCGCGATGATTTGTTTGGCGTCCTGGAAGGCATGAACAAACAATGCATGTACTTTGTATAACCTTAGGGATAGCAGATAGACGTTAAGATACCTAGTTTGTACTATAACGTAAAGACCTTTTACACTAGTGTAGTATTATTATAAAGCAGGATTACTTAGGGGTAGAGATATATAGTTAAAAGTAGCTTATTTCTTCTATATACTATTACGCTAGAGGTTACTTCTAAATGCTACTTTATATATAGATCTAAGGAATAAGGGTTAGTTATAAGAAGTAGGCCTAATCTTAAGAAGTAATAGTTATATAGGAAAGTAGTATTATATAGTAGTATTATTTATAACACACCCCCTTAGGTATTACTATGTATATAGTAAAAGCCTATACTAAACAATAATAAATAAGATATCTATAACGTATATATATAGTAAGTAAGCTAATATAGTAAGCAAGCTACTTTATAAAAAGTAGGGATATTCCTAGTGCGATATATATAAAAATACTGTTATGAAATTATTAGAGCTTCTTAGCGATTTTATAATAGCGTTTTTACATACAGTACACCTAAAATATCTCTACTTTTTATAGAGTAGCTTACTTACTATATATATACGTTAGGTAAAATAAATTTTAGTATAAATAGGCTAGTTATTATTTAATTATAGGTTACTTCTATAATACCTTTTAATTAGTAAAGCTAATTAGTTAGTTAGTTTTTATAGGTTATAGCTATATAGATTAATTTAAATATTTATATAGGCCTACTTATTAAAAAAAAGATTCTCTAATAATAATAAATCTTAATTATAAGTTACTATAATATTATTATTTTAGGCGTAATGTTATACTCTTTTTATAATATACTACGTTTTTAAATAACTTATAAAATAATTACTATAAGTAAGGGTTATATATATATTATAGCTTTCTAAAAGAAATAATATATAGTAGCGCTTACAGCTTAGCTATTTAAATAAGTAGTAGTAATACTATATTACTACTTATAATAAACTTTCTTTCTTTTAGAAGAAGAAAAAGAAATAAAGATCTTTAGTATACCTATATAAAGGGGCTATATAGGCCTTTAGACTAGCTATAGGGAATCCCTAGCTAATAGTTAGTAGTATATTACCTATATAATATTAAGAGTAAGGCTAAGCTTTATAGAATTTTTAGCTAAAAGTCTAGTTACTAGAATAAACCTACCTTTTATACTCTTCTTAGTTATAGCTTATAGCTATATACCTTTATACTTCTCTTAGCTTTATAGACTAAAATAACTAAAGTAAAGTATAATAAAAAACTATAATTCTAACATTAAGTAATTAGTAATTCTTAGGTAAAATAAAAGCTTAAATAAACTATAAGTATCTATAAAATAAAATATAACTATAAAACTAATTAATATTAGTACTTATTAAGTAATATTATATTTTTATAATAAGGCTTTTAGTAAGTTAGTATAAGATAAATAAAAAGTTACTAAATATATAATAATATAAAAGTCTTATTATTAAGATAAGTTAAGGAGCTATATATAAAGCTAAACGTATAGTAAAGGTTTAGTATTACTAAGTAATAAGCTAAGACTTCTACCTTTAGGAGGCTATATATAACTTAGGCTTAGTAGACCTTATATAAATATTTTATTTATAATAAGAAAGAATATAAAAGTAAAATATAAAGATATATTAATAAAACTA
The DNA here is from genome assembly GCA_034509685.1 of Colletotrichum cereale. Classification (NCBI taxonomy): domain Eukaryota; kingdom Fungi; phylum Ascomycota; class Sordariomycetes; order Glomerellales; family Glomerellaceae; genus Colletotrichum; species Colletotrichum cereale. The sequence goes on from JASUDE010000135.1 coordinate 70,557, forward strand.
AAAGCTTATTTATATACCTATTAAACGCTTAATAATATAAAATTAACTAAAAGAATATAAAAGACTACCTAACTATAACTATTAGGTTTTATATAAAAACTTCTCTATAGCCTAAATAAATAACTAAATAAAAGCTATAGAAGAAGTATTAAAAGTAAGAGTTAGAATAACTCTTAATACTTCTATTCTTTATTATATTTCCTTTATTATATAGAGTATTACGTAATATATATATATATATACATTTATTATCTACTAGTTTAGTAGATTAATATATATATTAATTACGTAATTAGTATAATTACGTAATTAACTCAATATTCTAGAAGATAGTTAGAGGAGTAAGATTAGCTTTATTTCTCCTCTCTTCTTCTATCTAGGTTAACTCGTTTAATTTAAGGTTATTATCTTACGTAACTAAGGGTTACACATAACATTCTAATTGATAAGCAGCTTATATTAGTATAAAACATTATAGTAAGCTAGATATAGTTATATAAGGGACTGTTTAGTCTAGTTCTATCTTCTATTTCTTCTCTCTCTAAGTAAGTAATATCTATTAACACAGTCGAAAATAGGTAATGGATTGGTTGACTAGCTAATCTAGAGCTACAGCTAGTAGTGCCAGCCCTTATAGGCTGGCGCTAGGTGGGGCTCCTACGGACTAACTATAGGCCGGCCAACCGGTGGATTATAGTATCTCTAGTAGGATCTATAGCTAGGCTAGGTAATCTATAATAACTACTTTATCCTATAATAAGTACCCCCCCTAGAATAAAATAATTATTATATAGTAATTATATAAAACTAGAAAAAGGGAAAAAGAAAGAAACGTAATAGCGTTATAAAGTAATATAGCTTAAAAGTAAAGTAAAGTAGAAGTAAGTAAAAGTAAAGAAACTAAATAATAGTTATAAATAAAGTAGATATCTATAAAATAGAATAATAGTAAAAGTAACTAATCTAACTATATATCTTAGGCTTTTATAGCGCTATTTTAGTAGCTATAAAAAGGGTATACCTAAGTAGTTATAAAGGTATATAGCTAAGAGCTATAACTAGGAAAGGTATAGAAGGTAGGTCTATTATAATATGTAGACTTTAAGCTAAAGATCCTAAGATTCTAACTTTAGCCTTAGGTATTTGTTAGTAAGGCTTTGCTAACGTTTAGCTAAGGAGCCCTTAGAGTAATTCTTCTAAAGCTAGGTATCCTATCCTAAGGGCTCCCTATCCTAAAGGCGTATAGACCCCTTATAATTACCTCTCTCCTTAAATCCTTAGTCCCTAAGGATAAGTAGGTCTGCTGTTTTAGGTACTAACTAGTTACTAACTTATTACCTCTTACTTTAGTAGCCCTTATTAACTTCTCCTATTAAATAATAGGTTTTATTTTAGTATTATAATTCTTAGTAAGCCTTTAGTTTCTTTTTACTATAATTACTTTATAGTTTAAAATAAATTTCTTTACTACTAAACGTTTTTAAAACTTAGTATACTAGTTATAGTTACGTTTCTTATTATATAAGGGTTTTATAAAGTAATAATAGGTTACTTTACTTTTACTTTACTTTATTATTATTATATTATATTACCTATCTCTCTTCTTTAGTAATAGCTTCTTAAATCTTTACTATTATATACGTTATCCTATTATTTTTTTTATTTTTATTTTTCTTATTTTTTTTTCTTCCTCCTAAGTAATAGTTCTTTTTCTTTTTCTTTTTTCTCTCTCTTATATAAAACTATTATTAAGTTTTTACTATCTTCTTTTATATTTCTTATTATTATCCTTTTTTTCTTAACTTATTTAGTCTCTTATCTCTTTTTATACTATATTTACTAAGCCTTCGTTAAGTTTTTTATATTCTTATTAATTTTTCTTTATATATAGTAATTTTTCTTTATTCTTAATAATTTTTCCTTAATATATATCTTTTTACTAAGTCCTTACTAAACTATCTATAATAATAAGCGTTATTATTTATATTACTAGCGTTATTAAGATACCTTATAACCTTAAGGTTAGCTTTAAGGGTTTAAAGGGAGGTCCTTTTTATATTAATTATTTAAGATAGCTTTATTATAACCTTAGTTACCTATATTACTACTAAGGCGTATATATTACTAAATATATTACCTATCTTATTAATAAAAAATAATATTCTATAGTAAGTTTTACTAATCCTTTACTAATAATTTAGTAGTACTAACTACTATTCTAAATCCTAAAGAAGCTTTAAGGCGCTACCTAAAAGACTTAGAACGCTTTTATATATCTTTACTATTATATTACTAAGTATATAATAACTCCTTTTAGTTACTAGTATATCCTAGATTACCTTAAGTATATCTCTTTTACTTAGTGCTATATTACTAACTACTATAGTAACCTATTACTAGGCGTTTATAGTAATATTAATATATAGTAGATTACTTTATAAGAGATAGTATCTAACTATAAGTATTTTAGTCTGCTTATTTAGCTTAATATTTATCGCTTAGGCTTTACTAATAGTTTGTTAAAACTAACCTTACTTCTTAAGTAGGACTTATCCCTATAGAGGATATTATATCTTAGCTTAACTAGCTTTAGCCTACTTACGTTTAAAATAATTCCTATATACATTACTTACGTATTTCTATTAAAAGTATAGATACCTATTAGGATTTCTATTATAATAAGTTAAAGGCTAAAGGTAAGCTTAAGAAGCTCCCTAAGTAAGTAGAATTTTATTAAACTATTACTAAGTATATTAATAATCTTATCTTAACTTATACTATTTGTATTACTAGCTTTATACTTATTAGTTATAGTACTATAACTAAAACCCTATAGAAGAAGAAGCGTAAGCTTAAAGAAGCTACTACTAATAGTATAGTAAAGTATTACTAAAAGTAGGTAAAAGTTATAGTTATTAATAATAATAATAATAAGTCTACTATATCTAATAATACTAATAGCGCCTCTTATAATTCTAATACTAATAATAAGGCTTTCTTACTAAGCGCTTACTTTATAGCTACTATTAAGAAGGCATATAAGAAGAAAAAGGCTAAGTAAAAGTAGTATAAAGTAAAGGAGAAGTTATATAAAAAGAAGTAGAAGTATAATATAAAAGAGAAGTTATATAAGAAGAAGTAAAAGCATAAGGCCTATATAGCTTACACTAAGATTTATTTCTCTTATAACTACTTTTATTATAACTACTCTAATAATAATTATAAGTATATCTATAGGATTTATAATAAGATTACTAAGTAGTTAGTAATCTAGGAGTTTAATACTACTAATCTAGGTCTATATTACCTTATCCCTTACTTAAAGAGTAATATATAAGCCTTTACTAATAAGTATAAGAAGAATAAAGCTATAGCTACTAAGGCTGCTATTAAGCTTAGTTTAGTCTAAAATAACTTTAAGGTAAAATCTAAAGAGAAGACTAAAAAGGAGGAGACTAAGGATAAAAAGGATAAGGTTAAGAATTAAGAATAAGTAGGGGTAGCTATAGTAAGTGTTTAGTAAGCGTTTACTTATAACCCTATAGTATAGCTTAATATTAGTAGCTAAGTTACTTTTCTATTTTTTATATTATAATACCTTAGGTAAGCCTTTAACCTAGTTCTTTAGGAGGTATATATTCTTTTACCTATAGCTAGATAAGCTTTTTATAATAATAACCTAATACTATATTATTTATTATCTTATTTCTTATACCTCTTACTTATATTTCTTTTATATATAGTAACTTTTTATTATACGTTTTAAAGGTATTCTTTTAGCTCTTATGTGTTATATTTAATAGGCTATCTAGCCTATTTAATAAGGTACTAGTAATCCTTTACTAACCTATAGCTAGTAATAACCTCTTTAACTTCCTATTCTTTTAGTTTATCTTTAAGGTTAGAGAGGGTTAGCTTACCTTTACCTTACGCTTACTAATTATTTTATAGCTTAATTATTAATACTAAAAATATATTATATATATACTAATATTTTTTTAGTAGGTAGACTTAGTACGCTTAGGAGCTAATCCTTTTTACTATAGCTACTTATATAAATCTTAGTGCTAGCTTTTTATTCTTAAACCTAAAGTTCTTTATTAAAAGTCTAATAATCTCTCTATAAGAGTACTCCTTAGGGGTATACCTTACGTTATACCCCTTTATTTATACCTTAATAGCTTTTTACTAGTAGCGTTATATATTTACTTTAAGTTTCCTAATATAGAGGAGCTGTTTTTTTACGCCTTATACTATAGTTTTAGTAGAAGATAAGATATATTTAATATATCTTAGGTTATACCTATATAAGGCCTCTATTAGTAAAAGGCTAGTAGTTATATAGTAACTATTATTATATATAAACTCTTCTTTAAAGAGTTATACTACCTATCTATTTATTAAGCCTTTAGTATACGCTTATAAGTATCTCTTAAGTATCTAATACGTTCTTTTAGTCTGCCTATCTATCTAAAGGTAGTATACTATAAATAACTAGCTATAGATTTCTCTTTTTATAGTAAATTCCTATTAGAACTTACTAGTAAGTAACTTATCTCTATTACTTATAATACCTTTAGGGGTTCTAAATTTATATTTAATTTTCTTATAAAGAATATAGGCTAGTTATATAGTAGTAATAGTTTTTTATATTAAGAGGAATATAGTAAACTTTATTATCTTATAAATAATAACTAGAATACTATTATATTTAGTACTATTATTATAAACGCTTACTAATAGGCCTATAATAAAGTCTATACTAATTTCCTTAAATAGGTACGTTAGTATTAGTAATAACTATAACTTCCTATAAGGCTTATACCTAGGTACTTTAACCCCTTAGTATACTTAGTACGTTTAGATATAGTCTTATATATCTAAGAGAATATCTAGCTAGTAAAATAACCTTAAGATAAGCTTTTATATCTTATTTACTTCTATATAACCTATTATTAGCTTATTATAGTGTTAGTAAATAATTACTAAGTGTAGTAACGCTTTGTTTAAAATAACTAGTCTTATTTTATAAAATAAGGTTTCTTTTTTATTTAGGTAATAACCTTTTTATTCTCTAGCTAGTCTATAAGCCTTTATTACCTACTTCTAGTAGTTCTTATCTTTAGCCTATAGTCTTTAGATAAAATCTTCTAGGGTATTAAATAGCTTTTAGAGTAATACTATTTTACGCTTTATAAGCTTTTTTATAACTATATATAAGATATACTACTTTAAAATAATAATCTTAGCTTTAGGTGTTTTCTCTCTTTCTTTAGGTTTTTACTAAGCGTTTTATAACTCTTCTTAGCCTTTTTAGCTATAAGTTATTATAGCTATAACTTTTATAGTAGTACCTTAGGACTCTTAGGTCCTATAAGGTCTTTAGGGTAAGGAAGATTCCCTTTTTAATATAGCTTTAATAGCTTATATAAAAGCTTTTACTACTTTACCTTTACCTTTAGTAGTAGTAATAGCTTACTAACTATTTAGTAATAGCTCCTCTATAAGCTTTAACTTTTTTAAGAGTATAAGGAGTACGTTATTATATACTACTTCCCCCTTTATATAGTCTAGCCTTTTAGATAGACTATCTATAGGATTTATTACTTCTAAGTAATAGTAAATTTTAAAGTTAAATACTAATAAGTAGTAGACCTATCTAGTAAGCTTTCTATAAAGGTCTTATACTAATACGTTAATAACACCTTTTAGTACTTAGTAGTCTATTAAGACTATAAAAACCTTTAATATTCCCTATAAGTAGTAGGCCTAATAGTCTAAGCTTTCTACTATTACTAAAAGCTTTTATTAGCCTATAGCCTATCTCTACTTAGTATCTAATAGCTTCTATAAAAAGTAAGTAATAGGTTACTATTAGCCCTCTATAAGCTAAGATAAAATTCCTAAAATAGCTTTTTATAATACGTTAGTCTTAACTTTAGTCTCCCTTATAGGGTTTTAATATTATAGAATAGTTACTAAGCAGAAGGTAGCTTTAAGCTTATTAAAGGCTTCTTATGCTTCTAAGGTCTAGTTAAACTCTTATTCCTACTTAAAGCTACTACTCTTAAGTATTAATATTATAGGGGTAATAATCCCTAAGTATTTTAGTATAAACTTCTAATAGAAGTTATAAAACCTAAGAAATACTTATATTTCTCTAATAGACTATAGTAGCTTCTATTTAGTAACTACTTACACTTAGCCTTTATCTATTATAATACTATTAGGTAAAATAATATATCTAAGAAATTTAGTCTTATAGGTATAGAATTTATACTTACTAAGCTTTATATATAGCTATACTTTATATAGCCTTTATAATACCTCTTTAATATTTTTTATATACTACTCTCTTATTTTAAAATAAACTATAATATTATCTATATATATAATATAATAAGTATTAACTAATTTACTAAGCGTTTAGTAAATATATACCTAAAAGGTTACTAGTATATTAGTTAGGCTAAATAGTATAATAGTGTATTTAAAATACCTATATTATATATAGAATATAGTCTTTTACTAATCTCTTTTCTTAATATAGATATAATAGTATATATCTTTGAGATTAATCTTTAAAATCTATTTAGCTTACTAAAGCCTCTCTAAAAGCTTACTAATTAAAGGTAATAGATACCTATTCTTAATTATAACCTTATTAAGCCTATAGTAGTCTATATAAAGCTATATAGTTTTATCCTTCTTAGGGATAAAAAGGATAGGTACTTTAGCTTTACTAACTAAGGGTTATATATAACTATTCGCTAAGTTCTTAGTAATATAGGCTTATAGTTCCTCTAATTATTATTCGCTTAGTAAGTAGATTAGTCTAAATAGAGGTTTCTTATCTTTCTCTAAATTAATAGAGTGTTTTATATTAAGAAGAAGGTTAATTATTTTTACTACCTCTTTATTAAACGTTCTACACTCTAATTTAAGTTTTAAAGGGAGTTATACTTATAGATCCCCCTTTTCCTCTATTTCTTCTAAAGAAGTAATTACTAATTTATTTTCTAAAGTAGCTTTATAAATATAGGTAATATAAGCCTTCTAATAGTTTTCTATAATCTCTATTATAATTTACTTTAGGTTAGTAAGCGCTATATAATTATACTTCTAAGTATTAGTCCTTATATTAATAATTATTCCTTCTTATCCTATAGATTCTCTTAATAGTAGGAGATTTAATAAGCCTTTTAGCTTATCTACCTTAACAAATAGTTACTAAACCTTCTATAGCTATCTATAAGAGTTAATTAAGAAAAACGTTACCTAGTATATTACTTTAGGCTTTATCTCCTTCCTATTAAATCTAATAAGTATTAGGTATAAGGCGTTTATCTTTTCTAGACTTAGTTTTTATACTAAGCGAGAGCTAATAATATTAACCTAGGCGTAGGTATCTATATTTATACTAACCTTATGTTTAATATGCTTTTATAAAACGATTACCCTCCCTATAGTAGTTTCTTTAATAGAGACTATATCTTTCTTTAAGGAGTAATCTAAAGTATTATCCTTAGTTATTTATTTCCTAAGTCTAAAAGCTTTTAAACCCTTATTTTTATAAAGATAGTATTTATTTTTACCTTTTAAAGCTTTAGTTACTAACTAATTAGTATGCTATTACTATTCTTAGGTGTCTTATAAGTAGTTAAGTAGTAGCCTAGCTTCTTATAGTTATAGTATGTAGAGGTAACTACGTTATTATTTTATTATAGAGTACTTACCTTATAGTTAGGGATCTTACCTCTTCCCCTTAATACACCTTATTTATAAAATCTTAAAGATAAGGTAGATATTAAGGATACCTAACTATCTATTTAAGGCGTAAAGCGTTAAAATAGGGGGAGATACTGCTTTATATCTAACTCCTCTTTTAGCCTCTTATAGTAGTTATTTTATAAAGGGTTACTATATAACTTATTATTTAGCTTTTAGTACCTTTAGGCTTCTTAAGCTACTTTCCTTAGTATATTAATCTTTACTTTCTACTAAATTAACTCTTCTTATAGTACTACTAGAAGCCTAAAGAAGAAGTTATATACCTATACTTAGTCCTCCTTAATCTTATTACCTAATACGCTATAGATTACTAACTATTTACTAAAGAATACTATAGGTAGGTTACTTAGCTTCTTTTTTATTTTAAATAGGGTATAGTAGTATTCTCTCTCTTAGGTTATAGGGTTAATATATACTTAGTAAATAAATATAAGGAAGTCGTCTTATATAATATCTTCTTTAAATCCTATATAGTAGTTCTTCTATTAGGTCTAAATTATTAATATAACTTTTAATAAGGCCTATTTAATTTAGTATACTATAGAGGCACTAGGCCTTAAGTTATTTACTTCTTTAATAGCCTTTATCTAATTATTAATTTATATAGTAGTAGCCTCTTTATTAAGTACTTTATAATTATAGGTTAGGGGTTTTTTATACTCCTTTAGGTAGTCTTTAGTTAACGTGCGTTTAGTAAGCGTTTAGAGTAGTTCTTAGTTCTACCTCTATAGTTCTATATTTTACTACTACACCTTAGCTTATTACTATTATATCTTAATCTATTATATCTAGAATATCTATAGTATACTAGCTAGACTTAGTTTTTACTTTAGGCCTTACTAAGGTCTATATATCTAACTTACGCTTATAATAGGTAACGCTAGGCCTTTACTAAAGGTTTAGCTTTAGGTTTAACTTTTAGATACCTCTCCCCTTAGAGTATCTCTTATAAGGTTATTAAGGTCTGCGTTATATAGATATAGAGATACTTACTAGTTACCTATAGGGATAGTTATTAGTACTAGGTTATAGTTTTTAAGTAGCTATAGTTTATTATAGCTTTTGTTTTACCTTAGGATTACTAAGTAATTACTATTAGAAGTATAACCTAATATTTTATCTTACGCTAGTCGTCTTAGTCTATAAAGCTTAAAGAATTATAAAGGTATATAGCTAAAAGCTATAACTAAGAAAGGTATAAAAGGTAGGTTTATTATAATATATAGACTTTAAGCTGAAGATCCTAAGATTCTAACTTTAGCCTTAGGTATTTGTTAGCGAGGCTTTGCTAACGTTTAGCTAAAGAGCCCTTAGAGTAATTCTTCTAAGGCTAGGTGTCTCATCCTAAGGGCTCCCTATCCTAAGGGCGTATAGACCTCTTATAGTAGTTAATAGTTATTATTATAGTTACTATTATTACTATATTCTTTAGAATATCTATTATTAGAATATCTATTAGTATATCTTTTACTATATCTATCTCTATAGTTATTAAAGTCTTTATCTCTATTAGTATATTCTCTAACTATATCTATATTATCTTTATCTATATCCTTATTATAATCCCTTTTACTATCTATATAGTTATATTAACTAGTAGGGTATAAATAGTAAAATAGCTAATGAGATAGCTAATAATATATTAGTTAGCTAGGTAAATAATATATAGGTTAATATATAGGCTAGTTAGGCTAATATATAGTCTAGCTATATAGTTAAGCTGCTACGTAATAGTCTACTAGTAGGCTAACTAGCTAAGTATATAAATATTTATATAGTTAGACTAGCTAAGTGTATAGGTATAGATATTTAACTAGCTAAGTAGGCTAGTAGTTTAGCTAGAAATATAATAGCTAGCTAAGTATATAGGTATATAATTTATTTAGCCAGCTATATTATTACTCTATATAGCTAAATAATTCCTTATAGTTATAGTAATATTCCTTAGTATAAATTATTTTATTATTATCTTTATCTTAAAAACTAGTCTTTACTATATAGCTAATATTATTATATTCCTTATTATCTTCTTTATTATCTTCCTTATTATCTTCTTTATCTAAGGTATCTTAACTATAATACTAAGTAGCTTTATAATATATTAGTAGTAGTAGTAGTAAGTAGTTATAAAGCTAGCTAACTTACTACTAAAGAGATTAAATCTCTTCTTTTTACTCTTAAAGTTATTAGTACGTATAAGATTTACCTTTAGGTAGATTACCTCCTCTATATCTAAAGCATAGTTAATATAGCTAAGCTAGTAATATAAGTGCTTTAGTAAAAGTAGTTATAAGTAGTAACTAAAGCTATAAAGGTAGTTAATAGGTACGCTAAGTATATACTAAAAGTAGTATTAGTAGTAACAGCTTTATATATCTTATTAAGTACCTTAGGTAATAACCTATATATAGATTATATATACTAAAGACTTACTTATTAGTTTTTTACTAAGGCTTTTCTTTATCTTACTAAGCCTAAATTATAGCTATTCTTATATAGAAAGCTTTAATAGCCTTATTAGATTTTACTACTAAGAAGAGGACTAGTAATACTAATAATATAGATTACTTACTTATTAATAGGCTAAAAGGTAGTAAAAAGACTATAGAAATTAATAGTAGTAATAGTAAAGTTAATAAAAGTAGTAAATATATAGGTAATAGTAAAGGTAGATTATAGTCTAATAGATAGTAAAAGAAGGTATTTTAAGATATAAAGTCTTAATAGTAAAGTTAGTAGTAATAGGTATAGTTATTTATATATATATAGTAAAATAATATAGATTTTAAGGGAAATTAGGTATTATACTTCTAGTAGGGCTTTAGCTAGTAACTTTATTACTATTATCTCTTAAGTACCTTAATTAATAGTAGCTTTAGTAGTAGTAGATTTAATAGTATAATAGGTAAAAAAGAGTATAAAGAAAGGTAGTAAAAGTAAAGTTATTAGTAAAAGGGTTAAACGTAAGGGTGTTAGCTAAAGGGATGTTAGCTTTAGCTAGGTAGGTAGTTATTATAGTATAAGCTATAGGTAAAAAGCTTTACTAGTAGGTATATATTAGTAGCTAGGCTAGTAAAGAGAATATAGGCTTTTAATTAGTTATAATTAAAAGAAAACTAACTAAATAGCTCCTCTTAATAATAGTTAGTATATTTACCTCTTATTATAAATTTTAATAGTAGTAAAAGGTTAATATCTTATAGTATTATAACGTAGTTATACTACTACTTAATATAGTTAAAAATAGGTGATAGATTAGTTAACTAGCTAATCTAGAGCTATAGCTAGCAGTACTAGCCCTTATAGGCTGGCGCTAGGTAGGGCTCCTATAGACTAACTATAGGCCGGCCGACCGGTGGATCACAGCATCTCTAGTGGGATCTATAGCTAGGCTAGGTAATCTATAATAGCTACTTTATTCTATAACAATCTATAGTAACAATCTAACTATTATACTCTTTTTACTTCTTATATATCCTTATATCTATATTATTACTTTACCTCTCTATATCTTATATTCTTACCTCTATAAGATATATCTTTATATAAGGTTATATACCTTATATTTTATACTATCTCTTTATATCTCTAAGAGAGATAGTAAACCTATTATACTAATAAGAAGTAAATAACTTATAGCTAAATGCTTTAGTAAGCTATTATATTACTTAGGCTTTATTAAAGGTAACTATATTAATATAAACCTAGTAGTAAACCTATAGAATAAAGTTAAAAAATAATATTAAATAAGACGATTTTTTAGTATTTATTTACTAAATGTATATTAACTTAGAAGTATAGGAAAGAGAATACTATAAGGCTTTTTTTAAGATAAAGAAGAAGGTATAAGACTTACTTATAACGTTTTTTACTAAATAAAATATAATCTACTATTTTCTAAAGAATAAAGTAAAAAATAACTATAAGTAGGCTTATAACTTTAAGTTAGATAATATAGTAAGCTAAATACTTTTTCTTTACTTTTTACTATTATATAAGTAAATTTATCTATAATATATAAAATTAGTTAAAACTAATTATTATCCTCTTCTTTAGTACTATCTTAAGCGCTAGAGGGCTAAAAAAAGCTAACTACGTCTTAGAAGGTTACTTAATACTATAGAAGTAGAGGCAATATAGAGTAAGAAGGGGATTATTAATACTAGGGTTAATAATATCTATATAGAGAGTGCTTATATAGAGGAGGGTAAAGTATATAGTTAGTAATATAGTAATTATAGAAAGATAAAGTATAACGTATAAATATGTTAGGTAGTTTAGAATAGTACTAAAGAAGAGGATAATAATTAGTTTTAATTAATTTTATATATTATAGATAAATAAACTTATATAAAAGTATTAAGATAGAGAAAAGTATTCTACTTACTATATTATTCTACTTATTATATTATTCTGCTTACTAGATATATACGTTAACTATAAAAAGCTAAGTTACTACTTAACTAAGTATAAAGCCCTAAAGAATAATAATAACACCCTAAAGAATAATAGTAATATACTAATAGATTAGTAACCTAATTTTAAAAAGGCTTTTATAAATATAATTATAAAAGAAAACTAAGTTATACTTTTTTTATTTTCTTTTATAACGTGTTTCTATTATTTCCTACTTATTCTAGTTAAATACATAAATTTTATACTTTAACGGAGGCACTGCCTCTATATAGTTTATTTATACACAGTTTAATTTATACCTAGTAGAAATGCCTACATCTCCGTGAGTTTAGCGGTTATACCTAGTGTCCTGTTTTGACTAATTTACACTATTGCCTGAAAGCGCCTAATACGCCTGCCTTTTTAGGCGTACCGTTTACATCGCCCGGATAGTGTAAGCCAATTGAATTGGCGGGTACCCTACTGTGTATGTAGGTCCTAACTGGTTGCCAAGCGGTTGGGACTTTCACGCCTAAAATAGGGTTGCCAGCAGTCGGGATCAAACCGACCAGGGGTGCACAGTTATATTCTACTGTGCGGCGTCCCTACTGCTAGACGCAAACCACTGCGTTATACTAGCAAACTAAGTTATATAGTTAGATAATTTAAAAAATAAATAGAAGTAAATAACACTTTAGATTATGCTATATTAAGAGATACTATACTAATTAGAGAAATAGTAAAAAAGTAAGTAATTAGTTTATAAGTATATACTAACCCTTTAGAGGATTACATTATATAAAAAAGAATTATAGTATATAAAACTAGTGTTTATTACTCTTTTCTACCTAGCTTATCCTATATACTAATTCTTATAACGTTAATTAGGTCTATTATTAGCTAGGTTTATAGTTATATCCTATAAAAGCTTCTTCCCTATAGGTACTAGTTATATTATATATATTAGATTATATAAAGCACGCTTTAGTACTAGCCTAAATACTAGTTAATTACCTTAATAGTTTCTTTAGTAGCTACTTCTATAGCTATAATATTAACTAGATAACTTAAGAAGCGCTTAAGTTTATTAATTGCTTTATTAATAGTTTTTAACTATACGTTATTAGCTAAGTCAATATATAGAATAATGAGGCTAAAGATAGCCTCTTTTTGAAGCTACTAATTACTACGTTAGTAGTTAGCTACTTAGCTAGCGTGCTATACGCTATGTTATCTAGCTGGCTATTTCTATAAGGGATAGCTTAAATAGTTAATAACTTTAATAGGGTTAAAAGCAGTAAGTATAATAATTCTAAATAGTATCTCTCTCTTAAGATAATATACTAGTTAAAAATAGTATAACTAGTATTAATTATATAGCTAAATAAATAGTATTAGTATAAATAGAAAAATATACTCTAACTTAAGATTAGTAGTAGCTTTTTACTACTATAAAAAGTCTATATATAGAGTTTAGTACCTTTATAGTATAAAAGGGGGAAAAACCCTAAAATAAGTATATACTAAGTATTAGGTATAGGTTAATATAAATATATATTTTTAAATTAATCTTATTAGTATAAGGCTAGTTAAGCTACTAAGGGTATAGCTAGTTAGTATAAAGTATCTTACTTTAGTTAGGTTTAGTAGAAGTAAGGAGGTATTATCTATAATATACTAAATTATATTCTTTATTTTAGACTTAAGAGGTAGGCTATAGAAGATTTAGTAACTCTTCACTAAATTAATATATCCTAAAGGCTTTTTAAATCTTTTTTTATCTTAATTATTAATAAGAATAGGAAGTATTATTATTAATACTTAAATAAACTAATAGAAGTATAATTATATATTTATTACTAACCTTAAGTAGATTATATAAGAAATAATAGAAAATAATAAAAATATATATATAGTATATATCTATAGCGCCTTAGTAAATAATTAACCCCTTATAGTAGCCTTAAGGGGAAAAAGAAGAAAGTATAAAGATACTAACTATACTCCTTTTAAAACTAAAGTTAGAATAAGGAGCGTTTAATAAATAGGTAGTAAAAATAACTAACTTACTACTAAAGGTAAAATATACTATAGACTTAAAACTAAATAAGAAACCTTTATATAGGCTAATATACCCTCTTAACTAAAAGTAATTAAAGGAGCTTTATAACTATGTTACTAGGAATATAGTAATAAGTTATATAAAGGCGTTAATTAGTAAAGTAGGCACCTTAATCCTCTTTATACCTAAAAAAGATAGTACTTTACGCCTCTATATAAATTATAAAGGCCTTTATAAGGTTATAATAAAGAATAAGTATTTTATACCTTTATTTAGTAAGCTATTAAAGAGGCTTTATAAAGTAAAATAGATCTTAAAAATTAATCTTAAAGATATATACTACTATATTTATATTAGACTAATAGACTAATAGAAAATAGTATTTTAAATAACATATAGTTACTTTAAATATATAGTTATATCTTTTAGACTTTTTAACATACTAATAACGTTTTAGGTATATATTAATTAAGCGTTTAGTAAACTAGTTAATATATACTATATTATATATAATAAATATATATAGTAAGTTATATATATATAGTAAGTTATATATATATAGTAAGTTATATATATATAGTAAGTTATATATTATTATAAGTTATATATATCTACTTACGTTTTTACTCTTTTAATAAGTAAATTTACTTATAACGTATAAAATTTAATTATTATCCTCTTCTTTAGTATTATTCTAAACTACCTAATCTATTTATACGTTATACTTAATCTTCTAATAATTACTATATTACTAACTATATACTTTACCTTACTCTATATAAGCACCCTCTATATAAATATTTTTACCTCTAGTATTAATTATTCCCTTCTTAACCTATATTACTTTTACTTCTATAGTATTAAGTAACCCTCTAAGACATAGTTAGCTTTTTTTAGCCTTCTAACGCTTACTTAGTACCTTATTTACTATATAAAGCCTAGTAACCTTAGCTTTAATTAGAGCTAGTTTATAGGATAACTTACTAATACCTTCTTATAATAGATATAGAACTAGCCTTATAACTAGTTACTAATAAGTTAGTAAACAGTATATAGGCCTACCTTAGGAAAACCTTTTTACATAAAGAGCCTACCCCTTAGTAGGCTCTTTAAGCTTTAGTGTCTTAATAAATTAATACCTACGTTATAACCTTACTAGTTAAGTGCTTATAGCTAAATCTCTAACACTACTTTACTAAAGACTATTTAAAAAGGAAGCTATAGAATAAAGGTAATAGTAAGCTAATATACCCCTAACTAAAGTAGAATTTAGTAATAGTCTAAAGGGGTATAGTCTAATTAAAAGCTATAGATATTAACTTATTAGAAAATAAGTAAGTATAAGTAGTATACCTAAGATATCTATGTAAGATATTAAGAGGGTTTCTATTAAGTCTATTATAAAAAATAATTTATTTTATAAGAGGCTACTAAAAAACTTATTAAAGTTAATATAAATATATACTCCTTAGTTAATCTTATTAGTATTAGGCTTATTAAGCGCTTAGGCTTAAAGCTAGCTAACGCTATAGCGCTAATACTAAGGTTATCTAGTAGTAAGTCTATAGGCTAAAAGAAGGCCTTTTAGCTAACGTTCTTCTTTATTAACTATTATAAGTAGCTAAAAAGGATTTAGTAACTATTTACTATAGCTAAAAGAGGTAAAAGAATAGTAAACCTTATATTATTTTACTAGTTAATAGAATAAAAAAGTATTTAACGTAATATAATAATAAATATATAGATATATAAACCTATATCTATTACTAAGCTAAAGGTAATTATATATAATATTATTAATTATAGAAAAAAAAGTATATATTATATATATTACTACTATTATTAGTATTATAATTAAAACGTTAGTAAAGTAAGTAGTAAGGTTACTGTTAGAACTTTAGTTAGAAGCTAAGACTTTTAATAAATAGTCAGTAAAAAGGCTATAGTTAAATAGTGATATACAATACGTAATTAATTTAGTCCTAAGTATAAAACTACTATATAGTTTAATATACCTACTAAATAAGAAGTAACTTAAGAAGCTTTATATATATATTACTAAAAACCTAATAAATAGTTATATATAGCCTTTAGTTAGTAAGGCTAAAGTACTAATTCTTTTTCCATTAAAAAAGAATAGTAAATTCTACCTTTTTATTAATTATAAGGGATTAAATAGAGTTATAATAAAAAACTAATACCTTTTACCCCTTATTAGTAAGCTATTAAATAGGCTTTATAAAGTAAAATATATCTTAAAGATTACTATTTAAAATACCTACTACTATATTAAGATTAAGAAGAAAGATTAGTAGAAAACTACTTCTTAAACTAAATATATTTACTTTAAGTATATAGTTATACTATTTAAACTAATAAATATACTTATAACCTTTTAAGTATATATTTACTAAGTACTTACTAATTTACTTAATACTTATTATATTATATATATAGATAATCTTATAGTCTATTTAAAGACTAAAAGGTAGTATACTAAAAAGCTTAAGAAAGTCTTTTAGAAGCTATAGGCTTTTAGGCTTTTTACTAAGTCATTAAAGTACTCATATTATTAACAATAGGTAGAGTTTCTAAGATATATAATTACCTTAAAGGGGATTAAGATTAACTTATTAAAAGTGTAATTAATTACTAAGTAGAAGCTACTAAAATCTATTAAAAATAGTTAAGTATTCCTAAGATTCTATAACTTCTATTAGAAGGTAATTATAAAATACTTTAGTATTATTATACTATTAACCACTTTTTTAAAAATAAATAAAAGGTAAATAAAAGTATTTAAGTAGTCTTAAGAAGCTAATAATATATTCAAGTAGCTAAAAGTTACCTTCTTATTAGTAATAGTACTTATATATTAAAATCTACTATATTTTATATATATAAAACCCAATACTTTAGTTAAAGCTATTTTATTAATTTTATTATAATTAGTTAATAGAAAGTAATAACTAGTTACTTACTAATTATAAAAGCTTATAAATACTAAGTAATAATAAGATATAGGTTAATAGAAGTTACTAAGTATTATAAAAAAGCTAAAGTATTAGGCTTACTACTTTTTAAGTCTTTTAGAAAAGCTTTTAATCCTAATAGACTATTAGGCTGTTAAAGAGGTTATTAGTATACTTATATAAAACCTTTAGAGAAGGCTTACTAAGTAAATATATAAGTTATTAGTATTTAACTTTATCTACTAGGTTTATCTTTTTTAGCTAATATTCTAAGTTAGTCTATTTTAAAAGCTAAACTATATAGAAAAAGAAGTCCCTTATAAAAACGTTTTCCTAACGCTAATATAAAAGCTATCACTAATTAGTAAACTTCTACCTAATATTTAGTAAAGTATTATAAGCTTAAAGGGAATAACTAAAACTATAAAAGTATATATTTAAGTAGTTTTAGCCTTACTTTATAATCCTAACTAAATAGTAGCTAGCTTTAAAGATAAAGAATTCTTTCTTTTATATTAATAGTGTACTAGAAAGTATACTAATAAACTAGTAATTATTACTACTATAATAACTTAAGGCTAAAAAGTAAGAGAGTTATTAGTAAACGCTTACTAATAGTCTATAGATAATAAAGAGGAGTTAGTAAAAGCTAGGGTTACTATACTAAAGTAATATATTTTATATTAGGTTATAAAGAAGCTTATATATAGTAAAATAGTATTTATATTATACTCTATATTTAAAATAAAAAAGCTTAAAAAAAGACTATAGGCTAAAAATAAGCTTTATATATTATATTTAGTAAGAGTTTATAGTATAGCTAGTAAATATAAAGTATACTTACTTAATAAGAATAGTATATTATTCCTTAAAGAAAGACTTATAATCCCTTAGGTAAAGTTATTTTAAATAGAGATTTTTTACTAATACTATAATAACTATAAGGTAGGCTATATAAAAGCTATAAAAACCCTCTTACTAATATAAAAGAAGTTTTACTAAAAAGGTATTTAATAATACGTGTAAGAATACATTAAGGATTATAATAAGTACTTAGGGGTTATAATTCTAAAGTATAAGCTATATAGCTAGCTATAAATATTACTACTACTATTATACCTATTCTAAGAAATAATAATAGACTTTATTATTAGGCTATTACTAAGCGCTTATAATAATAGCGCTAAGTATAACTATACTTTAGTTATTATTTACTATATAACTAAGATTATAAAGTTTATCTCTACTATTAAAACACTTAATACTATATAGATAGTAAGTATTTTATAAGAAGAAATTAAATATAAGTTTAATATATTAAAAGGTATTAAAATAAACTAAGATAAACTATTTATAAGTATATTTTAAAAGGAGTTTACTAGAAAATAAGTAATTTATTACTAACTATTTACTATATACTACCTTTAGATAAATAGTTAGATAAAGAGAACTAATAAACTTTAGTAGTAAGTATACTATTTAAGGGGTCTAAAAGAAACTCTAAAGGATAAAAAAGGTTAAAGTATAAGCTATATAGGCCTAAGAAAAAGTATCTAAAACCTAAGTAATATACTATAATTAAAGGTATACTCTAAAGGACTTTAGTTATAAAGAGATTATTAGGCTATTAATATAGGATATATAGTTTAAAAATAATAAACTTACTTCTAAGTATATTAAGGTAGTAATTATAAAAAAAAAGTAAAAAAATAGGCTTACTAAGTATATTTACTAAAGCTATACTAAAAGATATATAACGTCTTCTTAGTATTTATATTAGAACTATAGGGTAGTTACTAAACTATTACTTACTCGTTAGAAATACTTCTAAAGTTAGAAGAAGAATAAGATATTTAGGAAGTTAAAAAAATAGTGACTAAGTAAGGTAATAAGGAAGAAGTAAAAAACCTTATAAAACAAGCTAAGTAGCTAGTTAAATATAATATATAGAAACCTATTAAGTACCTTAAAAAGGGTAATAGAAGTAGTTAAGAAGTTTAAGTAATATAAGAAAAAGGCTTATATAAAATAAAATAATAAGCGTTAAGTATATAGTAAGTAATAACTAGAGGTAAGTTAATTTATTTATACCTTATAAACTTTTTTTTATTTATTTTACTATACTTTTTAAAATACCTATAATACTAGTAGTAAGGTAAAAACTTACTAATAGATTATTAAGAATAGCTATTACTTTATATCTTTAATAGTTAATAAAGTTAATACTACTAGTAGTTACTACTATCTTAATAAAGTCTTTTAAGAAAGCATAGGTGTTAAAGGTAAACTACTTTTTAGTAAAAAGGTAAATAAAACTAGTCTTTTTACCTTTATAACAGTAACTAATAACTATATAACTATTACGCTTATTAAAAGTAGTAATAATAAGATTAAAATAGTTAAAGTTAATTAAGGCGCTATAGGTAGTAATTATAGTATCTTAAAGAATAGTTACTAATAAGTTATTATTATTAGTACTTAGGTTATTAGTAGCTTTACTAGAACTACTACTAAGGCTATTAGTATTAAGGCTAGTAGAACTATATAAACTAAAACTACTAAAACTAGAACTACTAGAACTAAAACTACCTAAACTAAAACTACCTAAACTAAAACTACCTAAACTAAAACTACCTAAACTAAAACTAATTCTTTTACCTCTTTTAGCTATAGTAAATAGTTACTAATCTTCTTTAGCTACTTATAATAGTTAATAAAGAAGAACGTTAGCTAATAGGCCTTCTTTTAGCCTATAGACTTACTACTAAACGACTTTAGTACTAGTGCTATAGCGCTAGGTAGCTTTAGGCTTAGGCGCTTAATAAGCCTAATGCTAATAAGATTAACTTAGAAGTATGTGTTTATATTAACGTTAATAAGTTCTTTAGTAGCCTCTCATAGAATAATTACTTATGGATAAACTTACTAACAACCTTTCTTAAGCTAAGTTTAAGTACTTCTAAGTAATACTAAATCTACAAGATATTTAGTATATAATAAGATAAAAAAAAGAAATAAGAAATAAAATAAAAAGTAAAAGGTAAAAAAACTCTAAAATTAGAAAACAGCCTATAGCTAGGAAGCCTTATTTACTTACCTAAAGGAAGGTATTTATATATATATTAAGAAGTATATATATATTAAGAAGTATATATATATTAAGAAGTATGTATATATTAAGAAGTATATATATATTAAGAAGTATATATATATTAAGAAGTATATATATATTAAGAAGTATATATATATTAAGAAGTATCTATATATTAAGAAGTATATATAATATAAAGTAAGTACCTTAGTTAGAGATAACCTTACTAATAAAGCTATTAGTATTAGTATATACCTAATATACCTAAAGATACTTAATATTAACTAAAGGCTTAGATAAAGCCTTATAAGTTAAAACTATATAAGATATATTTTTTAAACTACTTACTTTACTATACTCCTTTTTTACTACCTCTTTTTCTTTTTCTATATTCTCTTTAAGTATAAAGCCTTTTTCTTTTTATTCCCCCTTATAAGCTTCTTTAAAGTAGGTAGTAAGACTACTTTTACTTAGAAGTATACTACTCTTATTACCTAAATATTATTAGTAAAAGTAGATATATTATAATAAAAGTAACATATAGGCTTTAGTACTAAAGTACTTAGTAAACTATATAAAAAGGCGTTAGCTAGGCTAATAACCTTTAGTATAAAAGGAATATAATAGTACTTATAGCTAATATACTTTTAATACTTAAGGCTATAACTTAAAAGGTAAAAGCTATTTTAAAATCCCTTTAGTATAATTCTTAAGTAATACTTATAAAAGCTAATAATAATATATCTTTTCAATTTACCTTTTCAATCCTTTAGTATATTAATGAAGAAATATTATTACTACTTCCTTTTTTCATACTTTTTAAAAAAGTAAAAAACTATCCTTAAAGTTAAAAGTATTATAAAAAAGAAGTAAGTTAACTACTATTCTATCTTCTTCTTAAGATAAGTTAGTAATTATAAAAAGAATTTAACTAAAAGAGTATAACTTACTAAGTATAAGTAAAAAGAAGACTTTTTTATTTACTACCTCTTAGAAGAAAAGCGTTAGCTTTATAAAAAGGGTATACTAATAATATATATACTTAGGGGTACCTTAATACTAACTACTAAAAGGGGTGCTTTATTAAGAGAGCTTAGGTGGTTTTAAAAAAGCTATATAAAGTAAAAATAATTAGCTATAAAGTAAAATATAAAAAGAGATAATACTTATAAAAACTATCTATAAGGGGGCTAAATTCCCTTATAGATTTACTAAAGATCTCTTTTTCTTTTTTTCCTTTAAAAGAGAGAAAGTATATTATAAATAGTAAAATAGTATTACTACTACTTATATAAATAGCTAAGCTATAAGGGCTACTATATATTATCTCTTTTAAAAAGCTATAATGTATATATAACCCTTACTAATAGGAATTATTTTATAAGTTATTTTAAAATATTAGTATATTATAAAAAGAGTATTAAATTACGCCTAAAATAATATTATTATAGTAACTTATAATTAATATTTCTTACTATTAAATAAATTTTTTTTTAATAAGTAGGCCTATATAAATATTTAAATTAACTTATATAGCTATAACTAAAAAAACTAACTAACTAATTAGCCTTACTAATTAAGGAGTATTATAAAAGTAACTTATAATTATATAATTACTAGCCTATTTATACTAGAATTCCTTTTACTTATAAATATCTTATTTATTATTATTTAGTATAGGCTTTTACTATATACATAGTAATACCTAAAGGGGTGTGTTATAAATAATACTACTATATAATACTATTTTCTTATATAACTATTACACCTTAAGATTAGGCCTACTTTCTATAACTAACCCTTATTCCTTAGATTTATATATAAAGTAGTATTTAGAAGTAACCTCTAGCGTAATAGTATATAGAAGAAATAAGCTACTTTTAACTATATATCTCTACCCCTAAGTAATCCTACTTTATAATAAATACTATTAATATTAAGAAGTTAATTAATTAAGGAGTATTTAAAGTTATTTTATATAATCTTAAGAAGTATAAAGGTAACGTATATATATAGTAAGCTGCGTATTATAGTAAGCTGTGTTCTTCCTTATTATACTATAAAGGGCACTTTTTCACCTATTTCTTAAAATTTAAGGAGGTATCTAAAATAGGTATAAATTTACATTTAGGTCTAGATAAGACTTAAAAAGAGATAAAGAATACCCTAGAAATTACTAGCCTACTCTAACCCTCCTTTTTAACTCTAGCCTTTATCTAGTAGGCTAGATAAGAGGTTTTTTTATTTTAAGGGTTAGAGTAGGCTAATAATTTCTAAGGTATTCTTGACCTCTTTCTAACTGTTATAAATCCTTATATAGAAACTTATACCTATTTTAGATAACTCCTTGACTTTTAAGAATTAGGTAAAAAAGTGCCCTTTAAGGTAAAATAAGGAAGTACACAGCTTACTATAATATATAGCTTAGTATATATTATTACGTTATCTATATTTATTATATAATAATAATATATATATATAGTAAGCTCTAGAGGTTATTTAAGACTATTACTACTAGTATAGAAGGGGAATAAAACCTAAAACAGTAAGCTATATATTGTAGTAAGCTATATATATCTACCTTAATCCCTTATCTTTTTCTTTTAAATAACTTTCCTTTATAGATAATAATTAGTTCTTTTCTATATAAGAGCTATATTACCCTTATAATTATAGCTATTAAATAAGACCTAAAACTATCTATATATAAAGTATCCTTAATCTACTTAGTCCTTAAATTAACCCTTTATAGCTAACGTATTAGAATAACTATATAATATAAAACGCGTTTAAAGTTAATAAAGCTAATACCTATAGAAAAGAATATAATCTATAAAAGGGTTATTAACCTAATTAATTAAGCATTTTTACTATAACTAGAAGACGTATAAGATATAGCTAATTACCTTCTTAACGTATATAACGTAATATATATAAGACTATAATAGGTAGAAAACTTTATATAACGCTAACTAAACCTTAATATATAATTCTAACGTTAGATTATTTATTAGAGAGTATTAGCTAAAGATCCTATAATTATTTTAGGTTAAATTATACTTATATAAAACATCATTACTAAGTATAAAATATAAGATTATAATATTTATAACTTTAATAAAACTAGCTTCTTAATAGAAATACTATTATATATAAAGGTTATTATAACTTCTAACTAATATAAAAGGCTTTATATAAAGTAGTTTAGACCCTTTAGGGTATTATATTATAAGAAAAAAGTTTATAGTATATAAAACTAGGGTTTATTACTTTCTTCTACTTAGCTTATCCTATATAGTACTAATTCTTATAACGTTAATTAGGTCTGTTATTAGCTAGGTTTATAGTTATATCTTATAAAAGCTTCTTCCTTATAGGCGCTAGTTATATTATATATACTAGATTATATAAAGTATACTTTAGTATTAGCCTAAATACTAGTTAATTACCTTAATAGTTTCTTTAGTAGCTACTTCTATAGCTATATTAATAACTAGATAACTTAAGAAGCGCTTAAGTTTATTAATTACTTTATTAATAGTCTTTAACTATACGTCGTTAGCTAAGTCTATATATAGAATAACTAAGCTAAAGATAGCCTCCTATAGGAGCTACTAATTACTACGTTAGTAGTTAGCTACCTAGCTAACGTACTATATACTATACTATAATAGGCTAAGCCTATATAAGGCCTTACTAGATATTACGGCTGTAAGCCACCCCTAATTAGGCTTACTATAGAACCTATAATGCTAATAATCTAATAGCTAGTATAGTATAGCCTTAAATAGACTAGTAGTAAGGTAGAAATATACTATTTTTCTCTTCTAATCTTTATCTAAAGATACTTATATATAGTTACTATAGCTAGTTATAATATACCTTACCTTAGACTATTATATTATCTTTAGATTATACTTTTATTCCTTTTATACTAAATAGATAGTTTACTTAGTAAAAAGTCTAAGTTAGCTAGAAAGGCTACTAAGCTAGACGTTAAGAGATAACTAAAAGAAAGCTAGAGGTTAAAGCCTTATAGCTTAGTTAAGAAAGAGACTATTAACTAGAATAGTTATAAAACCTATAAACCTAATTAAAGTATAACTAATTAGGAGTATTCTATTTAGTCTTAATAGAACTTTATTATAGTTATAAAATATAAGTAAGACTAAAGGAGCCCTAAAGAATTTAATATACTATAGGAGCTATTAATATAGAAAGTAATATTAACGCCTAACTATTAGAGAATCTATAGTAGTTAGTATAGCTAATTAGATAGCTAGCAGCCTAACTATAAAAGAAACAGACTACCTAAGTAGCTAAATAAAAGGCCTAGAGAAAGTAAATCTAAATACTATAAGAAGCCTTTATAGAATTAAAGTAACTTACTACTACTCTAAATAAGACCTTTATTATAACTACTACCTTAATCCCCCTTAATTAGGTTTAATTTATAAGTAAACTATAGAAACCTAAGCTTCTTAATCTTCTAAAGTTTAATAAAACGTAATAAAAGTTTATACTATAGTTTTTAAAAATATAAGCTAAGCTTTAGGTATATAAAGAAGCTTTTAGAAGAGATAAAAAGCTTTTTATATATATTTATATTAGGCTAAATAACACTATATAAACTATAGTATCTACCTCTTATTTATAAAGAGGAAGAAATAGGAAGCACTTACCTAACTAGTTTATAGTATACCTATAGAAGACGTATAAAGACCCTAACATAGAAGCCTAAGCCTTAAATTAACTATAATTACTATAATAAAAAGACTATAAAAGCTTTATATTCTTTTTTATAAAGTTTAAAAAAGAATTAGCTAATAGTAAAAGGAGTACTTAGGATAATAAGGTTAAAATTAACTACTTAGAGGAAGCCTTAAACTAGACCTTACGTAACCTCTTAATCTATATCCCTATAATCCCTTAGGGTTATAATAATTTTATAAAACTCCTTCTAACTATAGGATTACGCTTAGATAGCTAAACGTATTAAGATTACTAAGAGAAGTAATAATAGAGGCTATCTACCTCTAATTAAGCTAAGCCTTAGTCTCTTATAAAATATACTTATAATAAGATAAACTAAAAGCCTATAAAAGTTAGTAAGACTAAAGCCTTTAACTAAAAAAGAAAGAAGAAAGATATAAAAATAAAGAATTTTATATACTATTAGTATAAGAAGCTAAAACACCTTACTTAGAACTATACTAATAAAGAAAAAGGACTTAAGAAGGTAAAGCTTAAGAAATCCTAGGCTAAGCCTAAAGTTAAGAGTAGCTTAGAAGATCTAAGTAAAGCTAAGTCTAATTAAACCTCTAATAAGTTAAGAAAAAAGTAACTTTTAGTAGAAAGTATAACTAATAAGAAGAAGTAAAAAAAAAGTAGTAAGTTATTAAGAAGACTATAAATAGTAACCCCTTTTTTATTAATATAGAAATTAATAATACCTTATATACTTATACTTTAGTTAACTTAGGGTGCTTTACTTATACTACTATAAGTTAGGCTTATACTAAGAAACTTTATTTACTATATATTAAAATTAAGCCTAAAGTAATTAAGACTATAAATAGAGTACTTCTAAATATAATTACTACTATTACTTATACTAAAGGTAACCTTAATAGTTATAAAAAGAGTAAATAATTTTTTTATATTATCCCTAACTAAAGTAAGGATATAATTCTAAGTAAGATATAAATAGTAGAAGATAACGTTACTATCTAACCTACTAAAAACTCCTTATATATAGGGATAGCTAACTATACTATTAATAGAAGAAACCCTAATTAGAAAGAAAACTATTCTTTTATATACTAATAGATAGCTTTAGTTTTTATAGCCTTAATTAGGTAAAGAAGGAAGTAAAAGAGCTCCCCTAACTACTAATTTATATAAATCTTTACTACTAGCTTAGTAGATATTAAGAAGGCCTTAGCACTAAAAAAGAGGCTTAATATTAAAGTATTACTTCTAAAAGAGTATTATAGGTTTTTAGACGTTTTTAACTTTAATTAGGCTACTAAGCTACCTCCCTATTAAAAAGAGATTAACTATAAAATACCCCTTAAAAATAATAATAATAGTAAAACTTCTAAAGTACTATAAAAGCTATTATATAGAATACTAAGAAAGCGCTAGGCCTACTAGCTAAGAAGGCTAAAGGAAAAGCGTGAAAACTACACCTACCTCTAATAAACTCTAATTATAGTAAGACGTATACTAATCGATAGGTCTTTTAATTCTTAGACCTAATCTAAAAAGAAAATCTAAAAACGTAAAGTATTAACAGATAAATTATAAAAATACTAACGTATATAAAAGTAATAAGCTTATAGTAATAACTATATATATATATATATCTATTTTATCTCTATAATAACTATAAGGCCTTTCTACTTATAGACTCTGTTTTTACCCTATTGTTTTAAACCTTAACGTAAGACCACTTTACTTTATTATAATTATCCCTCTTAAATTAGTTATAAGTCCTTATAGAACTAATTTAAGCTTCTTTACGTTAAAGGTATATTAATTAATAATAAAAGAAAAGAAAGAAAGAAAAAAACATTATAAAGTATTTAGCGCTTATAATAATAGCTAAGTTACTATTATAAAGCAGAACCTTATAGATATATAACCTTATTCTATAATCTATAGTAATTACTACTATATAACTCTTTACGTTAAGCCTTATGTATCTTATCCTATTTAAGAGCTTAATAAAGTTAAAACTAGCCTTCCTAAGAGGGTAGATAGGTAAAGTTATAGTAGGTAACGTTACTAGGAGTACTTTATTTAATCTACTTCTATTAGTTAACACGTTAATTAATATAATTTTTATAGGAGTAACTCTAGATATCTAAAACGTCTAGCTAAAGTAGGTATAAAAGGCGTAGGGGTATTCCTAAATCTATTAGGCTACCCTAATTATTATTATTATTATTCTTATTATTATCCTAAACGCCTAGCTTACTAACCTACCTAATAAGGGTATTTAGGTTAAATTCGTTAGGAAGATTAGATAGTAGATCTAAAAGAGGGGAATTATTAAAGCTTATAGTAGATTAGGTCTATAAACTACCTAGCGTATTTAGAGCTATAGGTAGGGTCTTCTCCTTTAGTTATGTTAAGGATAAAGTGGCTATTATAGATTACCTGGCCCGGCTGTAGATCCCACTAGAGATACCGTGATCTACCGGTCGGCCGGCCTATAGTTAGTCTATAAGAGCCCTACCTAGCGCTAGCCTATAAGGGCTAGCACTACTAGCTGTAGCTTAACGATTAGCTAGTTAACTAATCTATCACCTATTTTCAACTATGTTAAGTAGTAGTATAACTACGTTATAATACTATAAGATATTAACCTTCTACTACTATTAAAATTTATAATAAGAGGTAAATACGCTAACTATTATTAAAAGAAGCTATTTAGTTAGTCTTCTTTTAATTATAACTAATTAGAAGCCTATATTCTTTTTACTAACTTAGCTACTAATATATACCTACTAGTAGAGCTTTTTACCTATAGCCTACGCTATAATAACTACCTACCTAGCTAAAGCTAACATCCCTCTAGCTAACACCCTTACGTTTAACCCTTTTACTAATAACCTTACTTTTACTACTCTTTTTTATACTCTTTTTTACCTATTATACTATTAAATCTACTACTACTAAAGCTACTATTAATTAAAGCACTTAAAAGATAATAGTAATAAAGTTACTAGCTAAAGCTTTACTAGAAGTATAGTACTTAATTTCTTTTAAAATCTACGTTATTCTACTACATATATATAAATAACTACACCTATTACTACTAACTTTACTATTAAGACTTTATATCTTAAAATACCTTCTTTTACTATCTACTAAACTATAATCTACCTTTACTATTACCTATATATTTACTACCTTTATTAACTTTACTATTACTACTATTAATTTCTATAGTCTCTTTACTACCCTTTAGCCTATTAATAAGTAAGTAATTTATATTACTAGTATTACTAGTCTTCTTCTTAGTAGTAAAATCTAATAAGGCTGTTAAAGCCCTTTATATAAGAATAGCTATAATTTAGGCTTAGTAAGATAAAAAAAAGCCTTAGTAGAAGACTAATAAGTAAGTCTTTAGTATATATAATCTATATATAGGTTATTACCTAAAGTACTTAATAAGATATATAAAGCTATTACTACTAATACTACTTTTAGTATATACTTAGTATACCTATTAACTACTTTTATAGCCTTAGTTACTACTTATAACTACCTTTACTAAAGCACTTATATTACTAGCCTAACTACGTTAACTATACTCTAAATATAGAGGAGGTAACCTACCTAAAGGTAAATCTTATATATACTAATAACTTTAAAAGTAAGAAGAAGAGATTTAATCTCTTTAGTAGTAAGTTAGCTAGCTTTATAACTACTTACTACTACTACTACTAACATATTATAAAGCTACTTAGTACTATAGTTAAGATACTTTAGATAAAGAAGATAATAAGGAAGATAATAAGAAATATAATAATATTAGCTATATAGTAGAAACTAATCCCTAAGATAAAAATAATAATAAAACAATTTATACTAAGGAATATTACTATAACTATAAGAAATTATCTAGCTATATAAAGTAATAATATAGTTAGCTAGATAAATTATACGCCTATATACCTAGCTAGCTGTTATACTCTTAGCTAAACTACTAGCCTACCTAGCTAGTTAAATATCTATACCTATACGCCTAGCTAGTCTAACTATATAAATATTTATATACTTAGCTAGCTAACCTATTAGTAGACTATTACGTAGCTACTTAACTATATAGCTAGACTATATATTAGCCTAGCTAGCCTACGTATTAACCTATATATTATCTACCTAGCTAACTAACGTATTATTAGCTATCTTATTAGCTATCTTACTATTTATACCTTACTAGTTAATATAATTATATAGATAGTAAAAAGGATTATAATAAAGATATAGATAGGGATAATATAGATATAGTTAGAGAATATACTAATAAAGATAGGGACTTTAATAACTATATAGATAGATATAGTAAAGGATATACTAATAGATATTCTAACAATAGATATTCTAAGGAATATAGTAATAATAGTAACTATAATAATAACTATTAATTACTACTTAGGTATACCCTTTCTATAGTAGCTAGAATAGCGCTATAAAAGCCTAAGATATATAGTTAGATTAGTTACTTTTACTATTATTCTATTTTATAGATATCTACTTTATTTATAACTATTATTTAGTTTTTTTACTTTTATATACTTTTACTTTACTTTACCTTTACGCTACGTTACTTTATAATGCTATTACGTTTCTTTCTTTTTCCCTTTTTCTATTTCTATATAATTACTATATAACGATTATTTTATTCTAGGGGGGGCACTTATTATAAGATAAAGTAGCTATTATAGATTACCTGGCCTGGCTGTGGATCCCACTAGAGATGCCGTGATCTACCAGTCGGCCGGCCTATAGTTAGTCTGTAGGAGCCCCACCTAGCGCCAGCCTATAAGGGCTAGCACTGCTAGCTGTAGCTTAACGATTAGCTAGTTAACCAATCTATCACCTATTTTCAACTATGTTAAGTTACGTATTAATAGGTAGAAGTATAGGTATAGCTAAAGGTTAACGTAACTAAGGAAGAGGCGCTAGGAAAATAGGGTTTTTACTAAAGTTATTATATAACTAGGTAACTTTATATAGAGGTAGGTTATTATAAAGGCTTTACGTATTATAAAACTCTACTATAATTATAGATACTATTTATAACGCTAGAAGGATTTTACTTTTAATCTTATAGTTTTTATTTTACTAATAGAGCTAGGTAAACTTAGTTAATAATACTTTAAGCTAAAAAAAGGTTTATACTTATTCTATAGTATAAAGACTATAAGTAAAGCTATTATTTTATTATTTAGTGTTTACTATATAGGCGTTTAATATAGTAACTATAATAGTATCTATTAAAGCTTCTAAGTAGTAGTACTAGTTTTATAATACTTTAACTACGTCTATAAATAATTTATTACACTTAGACGTTTAAGTAGAGTTAGTAAAATAAACATATCTAATAACTTAGTTAACTAGTAATATAGCCTAATAATTATTACTATAGTTAAGTAAGAAGATAAGGTAGTTAGAATTAGTAATAATATTAATTTAATTATAAATAACGTTTATAGTATTAAAAGTAATAGGAAAACTAGGTACCTAACTAAAGCTAAAAAGAGAAGCCTATATAAATACTAGGGACTTATAAACGCTAAGCTTAATAAAAGCACACACTTTATTACTATTAAGGTTTTCTCTATATATTAAAGTGCCTATAGTATTATATAATCTAGTAGTATACTTAAGCTTAATAGGGTTAAGCTCTCCTATAGTTAGGTTATTAAAGCGTCTACTAGTACTATATTAAGTAATAAAATACTTATGTAATAAACCTATATATAATTTACCTAAAGAGGTATACTATTTAGCTACTAAGACTAAGTAGGGGTTACTAGGTAATAGATTTCCTTATAGCTTTAACACGTTATAACTATTAAAATTATCTATTAGTTAGAATTAGTAAACCTAATAATTAAATAGCGTAAGGTAGAGAGACTTAGTTACCTCTTCCTTAAAGATAATATTTCTATTTTTTTTAGCCTTTTTACTTTTAGGTTTCTTATATAAGTTAAAATAATAAGTACTTTAGTAAAGCTTGTTTTTTATAGTATAAATAATAGGGTTTTATATAGCTAGGTTTTAAATTATTTTACTACTATAGTTTTTTTTTATTTTACTTAGTAGCTAAATTACTAAATAACTAAGAGGTACTAGTATAAGAGGTAAAAAAGGTAATTTAGGTAGTAATACCTATAGTAGTAAAAAAGGAGTTATATCTTAAGTAGACTAAGGAACTTAAGTAGTTAATTCTATAATACTATTATTATTCTTAGATTTATCTTATAGGGAGAGAGCGTCTTAGTCTATTAGGGAACTAGTGTTATTACCTAAGCTAAAAAGTCTAGAGGGTATTTAAGTTATAATTTTAGATATCTTTAGGAAATCTAACGCCTTTATAGCCTCTTACTATTCTTTCTTTTAGTTAGGTCTGTTATTTCTAAATAGTATAATTAAGATTTATCCCTCCTTAGGAATATTATTATTTATAAAGTTAGCGCTTATATAGTTAAGCTAATTCTCTTTAGCCTTAGTAATAGAGGTAGTAATTAGGTATAATAGGCCTATATAAAGGAAGCCTTATACCTAATTAAGAAACTTAAGCCCTAATACCTAGAGAGGAATATTAGCGTTACCTAAGTTAACTAGAGTTACTTATTAGCCTATAACTTTATATATTATTACTAAAATATCTTTATACGCCTTTTTAGTACCTTATAAAAAAACCCTTATCTAGTCTTTAGCTTCTTCTTTCTTTTATTAATTATTATAAAAGTATAACTAGCTACTTCTTTAGTTAACTACTAGACCTAAATAAATATATTTATTTTAAATAGTTATACTTATATAGAAAATTAAAAGGTTAGGATTATCTATTAGTAGAGGCTATATATCTTATAGTTCTAACTAGCTAGTATAAAAGGCTTTACTCCTAATAATAGGCTAAGTAGTAATAGCTTTAGCCTTATATAGGCTTTAGACTAAGTATATAAGTTCTATATAAACGTTATTAAGTTTAGGTAAAATTTTAGCTTTAAGAGTGCTAATAAGGTTATATAGGCTAGCTATAAGTCGTTAATAGTATAAAGGAGGTATTTATTTACTATATATATTTACTATAGGTAGCTAGTTTCTAATAAGGTCCTCCTAAGTAAAGATATTATCTATACCTATCTAAAGGCTAGTCTTAGTAGGTAGAGGTGTCTTTAGGTTAGCTTATAGAGGCTATAGAGGGTTTTAGACTAAAGTGTTAGTAATATTAATATAGCTAGCTTATTCTTAATAAAACTTACTTATAGTAACTATCTTTAGTAATAGGATTAATAAAGTTACTTCTATTATAAATAGAGAGCCTTTCTTATAGAGCTTCTCTATTTTTACTTTACTAAGAGTATTATTATATAATATAAATTTTACTATTATCTCTAGTAGTTATTTTTATATTAACTATATTTATAATAATATTTATAGATTTAATTAACTTTATAAGTTATAATAAACTTAATGTGTTACTACTAGGCTTAAGTTTATTTAGATAGAGAAAAAGTAAAGTCTATAAGAAACACTTCCTTAATAATATTTCTAGTAGATATAAAACTAAAGGAAAGAAATAAAAAGGAATAAAGAAACGTAATTTTTATCTTTAATTATCCCTTTTAAAGGTAAGGAAATAAGGATAACTTATAAAGAAAAAGGTATAGAATATAGTTATATAGAAGGTAAAAAAAGTAAAGTTAGTAAATATATAAATTAATAAAAGAAAAATCTACTTACTTCCTCTTACTTCCTCTTATATGGTATATTTACTTTTACTTTTCTACTAATATTACTAATCTACTAGTAATATCCCCCCTTTTTATTTTTATTTTTATTATTATTTAACTTATCTAGTTAAATACTTTTCTTATTTCTCTATCCTATAAAGATTCTCTTTCTATAAATAAAAAAGGAAAAAAACTCTTCTTACCTAAAGCTCTCCTTATTAATAGTATAGATCT
Source organism: Colletotrichum cereale (assembly GCA_034509685.1). Classification (NCBI taxonomy): domain Eukaryota; kingdom Fungi; phylum Ascomycota; class Sordariomycetes; order Glomerellales; family Glomerellaceae; genus Colletotrichum; species Colletotrichum cereale. The sequence continues at coordinate 103,584 of JASUDE010000135.1, forward strand.
AAGAATTACTACCTATAACTATAGCTAACTACAGCTTCTTAATTAATAGTATTAAAAATACTAATTAACCTTATCCCTATAACCTACTTATAAAGTAAATCCTCTAGCTACTTAAGGCTAATACTAAACTTATACCTTTAAAGAAGGTAAATAACTTACTTTTATATATATCTCTTATAAATAATTAACTTTAGGTATATCTATATAGTCTCTTTTTTTTCCTCCTCTAACTATTATTAACTTTAGCTATAAGCTACTACTTTACTAGTCTAAATGCTTCCTAACATCCCTTAAAATAAGTACTTTAAGGTTACGTTTATTCCTTAGATATAGCTAGACGAATTACCTAGCGTTATATAATTAAACTTCTAGCTTAAATGCCTTAGCCTAAGAGACTATAGTTACATATATTTAAGAACTAAAGGTTAAGGTAACCTTTATTAATAAGTCTTTATTTATTACTTTATAGCTACTATTTAAGGCATATAGATAGCTAAGGTGTTTAAATATATTACTACTATATATAGCTTCTTTATTTAGGCTTATAAAGGTTATAATACTATACTTTATAGCTATTATAAAAAGTATATATATATAACTAGGAATAAAGAGACTAGTATTTAGGTTTATAAGCTATATTTTAAGTATATATCTTTTCTAAAAACTCCTTACGCTAATTACTTTTACTATAAAACCTAAAGCTTTTACTCCTATAATAATAAGAGTATTTACTAGTATTATAATTATAGTATTAAGAAGAAAAGAAAAAAGAGAAAAAGTAGTAAGTTTAATAGACTCTTTATTCCTAACTTTAGAATCCTAATAACTATAGGCGTAAGTACTATTAACTAATTTAACTTTTAGTAGTTCCTTAAATAGAAGCACCTAGCCTAGGCTGTAGAGTTTAAGCCTAACGTATTGTTTTACTACGCTTATTACCTATTTACTCTTTAATAGCTAATACGCTTTACTACTAAGTAGGTTATATCCTCTTTAGGACTTTAATTAGTTAAAAAGATATAAAATAGGGAAATAAAACTTTAGAATTAAGATTTTTTACTCTTAAAGTAAATAATAAAAGAAATTATAAAAGTAATATAAGGATAGGTCTAAGAATAGGTTAAAAGAAAGAGCCTTATAGATAAATAGTCTTTAATAAAAGAAATTATATATCTTTTAGTTTTTCTATTTCTATATAGTTTTTACCTTTCTCTATACTTATACTAGGTATTACTACTTCTAAAGTCTATTATTTTACCTTTTTATATACTACTTTAAGGTCTACTAAATACTACTTAGACCTTATAATAATAGCTTAAAAGGACTTATCCCTATTCTTTTCCCTAGATAATAAGGGTTCCTTTACCTCTTTATCTTTAATATTATCTTCTTTAAGTTATTCTTATTTAAACGTAGGGAAGACTTTTATAATATTTATTCTAAATTAGATCTAAGAATCTTTAGATTAATAGGTTCCTAATACCTATTAGGTGCCTTAATGAATTTTTATAGTTAGTTACTAGTAAATGTTTTCCTAATAACTTTATCCCTAGATAATATTACTAAACGGTATAATAGTGTGTTAGAGGCCTAAGATAAGATCTTAAATAGTCCCTACTATTAGTAGTTAAGCCTTATAATTATAGACTTATTAATTAACCCTTTAACGTTAAACACTAAGACTAAGTCTCCTACTTTAAGTTACTCTTCTTACTAGGTGTAGGTATATCTCTTATTATAATATTCTATAGCCTTTTAATATTATACTACTATAGCTTTTTAAGCTTTATTATAATCCTTATTAAGCTAAAGAAAGGCTTATAGTCTTATTTAGACCTCCTTTTCTCTTATTATAACTAAAGCTTAGTCTAGAACCTACTACGTAGGTATAAGGGTCTTAATTAAGGTAATAGCTTTATATCTATATATTAAGTAGAAAAAGCTAAAGCTAGTAGGGAAATAAATACTAGTTTAATCTATAAATAGGGTAGTAAAGAGATATAGCTAGAGATTAAGTTATATACCTTTAATAAAAGTTAAAAGTATATAGGTAATAGGTTAATATCCTATTTCTATAGCTTTATTAGCTTTAGGGTTATAGGCTAATATAACTCTCCTCCTTATACTATACTTTTTATTAAATTAGATTACGTGTTCCTTATTTTTAGGTCCTCTATTAATAATTAATTCCCTATACAGACTATAATAGTAGATAATCTCTTTCTATATAAATTTAGTAACACCCTTTAAATTAGCTTTCTTTAGCTACTAGGCTTCTAGCTAACCTATTATTAGGTCTCTTAACTTAACTAAGTAGTATTTATTAACGCGTTATATATCTAAAGATACTTATATAAATAGTAGACCTTTAGGAGTAGTATAAGTTCTCTTATTATTAACCTACTATCCTTATTATAGTTAATAGTCAGGGTAGGATTTAACTGCCTCTACTACTTTAGTATATATACTATTCTAAATATAATAGTCTATAAGCCTCTTTACTATAGCTTTTTTACTATAATAGCTACTTTTAGTATAAGTATTTATAATAAGGTAATAGCGTTATTTATAGTTATTAACTACTTATTATAGTGTTAGTTTTATTACTATTAGCTACGTAAAGAGTAACTAGTTTTATAGAATATAGTTTAAAGCCTTACCCTTAAATTATTAGTACTAAGTAGTATAAACTCCTAGCGGTTATTATTATATTAATAAGTAGTATATAATCTACTTAGACTTTATTAAATAGGTCTATAAATTATCTAAAATAGTAGAGGGTATTATTAAGAGGTAATTAAGGGAGTTATTATTATTTATATAAACCTCCTTTATTCTTTTACTATTACTATATAACTATACTTCCTTAAAGAAAGATCTACTCTTTATATTAGTAAAAAAGATTTATAAATTAATCTAGTTATTAATTTCTCCTTCTACTTCTTTATCTAAAGTATCTAAAGGTCCTTATAGTTTTTATAATAATTTATCTACTATAGTGTTTTAAGATCCCCTAATATAGTAGACTTTAAAGTTAAATATATAGATCTAAGTAATCTATTAAATAACTAAGGTATTAGGAAGGTTAGTAGTAGCACTATTAAGTTACGCTACTAGCGTTTAGGTATTAGTCTTTAAGATAAAGTGTTAGCTGTATAGGTAGTTATAGTAGCGTTTTAGGGCCTTTAGGACTTTATAAAGTTTCTTTTTCCTAGCGTTATAGTTAAGCTTTATACTAGCCTATATCCTACTCTTAAACCTTATAACTACTTACTTATTACTAATAAATTAACCTAGTACTCCTCCTTATCCTCTACTACTTATATCTACTATAAAGTAAATAGTACTACCTTTAGAACTATAGTTAATTAAGATAAGTATAGAAGCTATAGTTAGCTTAAATTTAAGAATATCTATTATAGCTTACTATTTTAACTTCTATATAAAATAAGTATTTTTTTATAATAATATTATAAGAGGGTGTGTAATTATTAAAAAGTCCTTAACCTATATTTAATAGAAGGACGTAATACTTAGGAAGAACCTAAGATTAGTAATATCTTTATAAGTAAGCTATTTATAGATCTTAATTATCTTCTTTTAGTTAAGGTAACGTCTAGAAGTTCTATAAATATAGCTAATAATTATTACTATAGTTTAGGCCTATTTAGACTTAACTACTATAACTATATAACCTATAAGCTTTAGGTTTACTAAAACCTTATTAATATTAATTAAATACTTAAAAACGAATTTATAAATACTAAGATAAGTTAAAAGCTTTATATTATTATATATAGAAGTAGGTCTTTAAATTATAATATTATTAAAAAAAGCTTTATAATATATTAGGATAAGGTTATAAAGGATCTAAATTATAATACGTATAAATTAAGTAACTAAGTTTATAGCTCCCTAAGGTAAAGTATAGTATTAAAAAAGGCTAAAAGGGGTAGTAAAAGTTATTATATCCCTACTTATTATAGCTAGAGGGACTTAGTTATATCTAGAGAAAATATTAATTAGTAATAGTAGTTTATATATTATAAAATCCTTAGTAAAGTTATCTACTATTAGTAGTAATATAGTATCTTATAGCGTTACCTTATTAACCTTTATTACTAAATTAATAAGGTGTATTTTACTATTCTTTTTCCTAACTAAAAAGAAAAAGTTATAATAAGTAGTATAACTTTACTTAAGTGTACTACGTTTAAGTTAATCCTTTAAGATCTTAATAACCTCTTCCTTTAAAGCTTATAGGATAAGAATACTCTTTAATTACTAAGCCTTATAAAAAATAGTCTTAATAACTTATAGAGGGGTAATAGAGGAATATACTTAACTATAATAAGAGAATTCTTAGGCTAATGCCTTCTTACGCACTATTAAAATAGTACTTAAGAGTTTCTTCTCTTATAGTAGTAGATAGTCTACTATAGCTAGAATAGCTTTTAGTTAATCTTTTATTAATTAAGACCCCTTTTTAATATTTAAAAACTTTAGTGTAATTAGGTCTATAAATAGACTATTAAGATTAGGTTATAAGTTCTTTTTTACTTTCTCTTAAGCCTTTAGCTTTTACTTTAGGTTACCTTTAGGTATTAATCTATCTAATAGTACGTTATCTACTAAAATAATCTTTTTATTTTTAGTTTTATATATTATATAGACTTCTTTTATTAGTTAGTTATTATTAGGCTTAGCCTATAAATTAAGTAAAGATAAAAGGGGTGTAGTTAGTAAGTCTTATTACTAAAAGAGATAGTTAATATAGGAAACTATTTTAAGGCCCTTATTATAAGGAGTCTTACTTCTTTATTTCTACTTCTTTTTTAATTTCTTCTTCTTATTAGGTCTATAAATATAAAATTAAGAGTTAGGAGAATAACTATTATAAGATTCTATATATTTTATAGCCTTTAAAATTATCTTATAGATTTATTATAGGTTTAGTTATACTATAGCTTTAACTATTACTTCTAAGATGTTATTAAAGACTTCCTTATACTTATTAAATACTACTATAACCTCTTTATTATTCTTAAGCTAGTTTATAATATCGTTAGGTATTAGTAGTGTAGCGTTAATATAGTTTAATTATATTATTAATATATTATTTTATATCTTTATACTATTTAGAGTTATATTAAGCTCTTCTTTTTCTTTAATAGTATTAATACTTCTTAAAAAGACTAGGCTACCTATTATATTAGGATTTATAATAGAGGCTACTATTTCCCCTCCTCTATAGGAAGTAATCTAGACTATTAAACGCTAAGGAAATAATTTATATTAGGAATAAAGTCTAAAAACCTAGTAGTTAAACCTTTAGTATAGAATAATAGGGGAATATAAATCTTAGTATTTATAGACTAAAAGAGCCTTATAATCTAGTTTTAAGAATACTCTAAAGATATATAAGTCTTTAAGATAAAGGGTGTACTAAAGACAAGGTCCTTATTATATATACCTTCTAGAAAAACAAAAAAGCTAACATTATTAACATAGTTATCCCCTAGGTAGACGTTATCTATAATTACGCCTAAGAATTAAATACAGTAAGTTTAGTTAGTAATACCTTTAATCCTTAGGTTAGTCTTAACTATATTATCCTATAGGCCTATTTAGTAGACAAATAATTTACTTATAAGATTAATTACTAAACTACTATTAAGAATTCCCCTTACTAGGATATTATAGGAGTTACGTAGTATAATAGTAAGCTACTAATAGGTTACTACAAAGTTATATACTATAATACGTTAAGATACAGTAGTAAAAGCTTATTCTAAATTAGGGTTAATAGCGTTTATTTCTTTAAAGACTATATTAATTAAATTAACCCTAAAGTTAGTAGATTAGGTCTATAAATATTTTAAAGTATTAGTTATTATAGGTTATAACGTTATAGGGTTAGGTAAGAAACCCCTAGCTTAGTTCTATTATTTTATATATCTTTAAATAGCACTATCTTAGCTTTCTACCTTATTAAAATACTATAGAAGGTGTTTATCTACTATAATAAAAATATTATAAGCTTCTTTTATAAGCTTAGCTTTATAGTCTATTATAGTTACCTTAGCTTACTAATAAACTATATTATTATATTTAGGCTAAGCCTATTAAAAGAACTCTTTAGGTATTAAAATCTTATTATTTATTTGCTTATATATAATCTCTTATATAAAGGTTTAGCTTCTTTACATACTAAAGCTTTTAAAAGGAGAATAAGAGTCTAGAGGCTTCTCTATTTTTAAAGTTATTACTATATTAGGGACTTCTTCTTATTAGTCTTTATTATCTTCTACCTCTATTACTCTATTAGTAGTATCTAGTTAAGGTTACTAAATATTTAGTAGGTTAATTAGGCGTACTTTATATTAGGAGTAAGTACTATAGGGCTTACGTTAATAATTAGAGGTCTTAGTGCGTTTTACTATATAGATATCTTTAGTATGCTTTTATAAAGTAGTAATATAAAAGGAATCTAAATAGTCTTTTATAAAGGTAATCTCTTTAACTAAAGTATAATTTATAAACCTATCCTATAGTAATCTAGTAGTAGTATAAGACTTATAGCTCCTAATGTTACTTTTTAGTTTAGGCTAAAAGTTATAATATATAATATAGGTTAC